>CAUYON010043040.1:0-42668 GCA_963573935.1 Arctocebus calabarensis | reverse complement strand
GGTGAGGCGGCGCCTATGGCTCAGTTGAGTAGGGCGCCAGGCCCATATACTGAAGGTGGAGGGTTCAAACCCAACCCCGGCCAAACTGCAACAAAAAATAGCCAGGTGTTGTGGTGGGTGCCTGTAGTCCCAGCTACATGGGCGGCTAAGGCAAGAGAATCACCTAAGCCCAAGAGTTGGAGGTTGCCGTGAGCTGTGACAGCACAGCATTCTACCTCGAGAGACAAAGTTAGACTCTGTCTCTTAAAAAAAAAAAAAAAAATTAGATCATGGTGATGGCTGCATAACTCTTATGAAAACACTGAGTTGTACACTTTAAATGGGTGAATGTCACCATATATGAAATAAAATTTTATTTTTCAAAATTTTTTCCAATGAAATTAAAAAAAAAATACTTTAAAGGCTAGAGCTGATAAAGGAATTCTGGGTTGAAAAATAAATAAAATGAACATGTCGCATTCCAGTGGTAATTCTGAATAAATTTTGATGAATAATCATATATATAATAAGTAAATAAAAACAGAAAGCCAGTGTTCCCTTGCTGTATTTGGAGTATTTGATCATAGGCCAAAATGCAAAATATGTACCCAAAGAAAGTGAATTCTACCTGTCTAGAGTGGTAGAGGAGCTGAGTGAGAACCAAAGCAGAGCCTGAAGCAAATCTAGACCTCCGAAACACAGAAGAAATGGATATGAAGATTGGTAATAGAACAAGTGAACTAAACTGCTTAACAACTTCTGATTGTTAACTTGCCAGCCTATTTGTTCTTATACCAAATTAAAGCTATCTTCATATATTTATGGTTCTTCTCTATCAAGGGAAAAGGCCTGCTGAGGAAATGCAGATAAATAATGTAATCATATTAGGAGTCCATAATCCTGTAGAATTTTAACCCAATGTAACATATTCGTATAATATTATATAGTATCATACTTTTCTGCCATAAAAATATGTAAGAAAATGAAAATTGATTTGTCTTATGACCAAGAAGGCTCTAAATATTAAATATTTCTAAAATTATAATAATTGTAGTTGATCCAAATTAGTAACTTTTCTATTTTTTTTTTTGTAGAGACAGAGTCACTTTATTACCCTTGGTAGAATGCTGTGGCGTCACACAGCTCACAGTGACCTCTAACTCTTGGGCTTAGGTGATTCCCTTGCCTCCGCCTCCCGAATAGCTGGGACCACAGGCACCCGCCAAAATGTCTGGCTATTTTTTGTTGCAGTTTGAACCAGCCACCCTCAGTATATGGGGCTGGCGCGCTACCCACTAAACACCAGGCGCCGCCCCAAACTAGTAACTTTTCAAGGATATTAATTACTGAGATAGATTTTATTTTTATTTAATGTTTTTTTCTGAGACAGAGTCTTACTATGTTACCCTGGATAGAGTACCATGCCATCACAGATCACAGCAACCTCGGGCGGCGCCTATGGCTCAAAGGAGTAGGGTGCCAGCCCCGTATGCCAGAGGTGGTGGGTTCAAACCCAGCCCTGGCCAAAAACTGCAAAACGAAACAAAACAAAACAGATCACAGCAACCTCAAACTGTTGGACTTAAGTGATTCTCTTGCCTCAGCCTCCCAAGTAGCTGGGACTACAGGTGCCTGCCACATCGCGTGGCTATTTTTTGGTTATAGTTGTTGTTTGGTGGGCCCGGGCTGGATTCAAAGCCACCAGCTCTGGTGTATGTGGCTGGTGCCTTACCCGCTTGAGCCACAGGCACCGAGCCCATTTATATGCTTTTCATATGAAGTTATAGTAAAATTATAGAAGAGGAGGAAGGAAGTGATTACCATCCAAGTCAGTCAGTACTTTGCTCTAAAAGTTATGAGTGGGGTTTAATTTAATACTCTATTTTTATACTATTTCTTTTCTTTCCTTTTTTTTTTTTTTTTTTGAGAGAGTCTCAAGCTGTTGCCTGGGACAGAGTACTGGGGCATCATAGCTCCACAGCAACCTCCAACTTTCCGGCTCAAGTGACCCTCCTGCCTCAGTTTTTCTATTTTTAGTAGAGACAAAGTCTTGCTTTTGCTCCAGCTAATCTTGAACTCAAGATCTCAAGTGATTTGGCCGTCTTGGCCTCCTAAAGTGCTAGGATTACAGGTGTGAGCCACAGCACCTGGACAATATACTGTCTTGCTTTTCAATAAATGCCACTTAACATCATAAACTTTTTTGGGGGGCGGCGCCTGTGGCTCAGCGAGTAGGGTGCCGGCCCCATATGCCAAAGGTGGTGGATTCAAACCCGGCCTTGGCCGAACTGCAAAACAGAAAAATAGCCGGGCATTGTGGCAGGCGCCTGTAGTCCCAGCTACTCGGGAGGCTGAGACAAGAGAATCGCCTAAGCCCAGGAGTTGGAGGTTGCTGTGAGCTGTGTGATACCACAGCACTCTACCAAGGGTGATAAAGTGAGACTGTCTCTACAAAAAATATAAAAATAAAAAAATAAAAAGGCCTGGGAGGAGGATGTGGGAGAGCTCACCACGAGGAGTTTGTGGACTCAGCCCTACAGTGGGAGTGAGGGAGGGGGTTCCTGGGGGACCTTCACCACAGTCTTTGGAAAAGAGCTGGAGGCAGGAGGGAAGAGCCCTGGGACAGGTGGTGGCAGGTGCGAGCATCATGTTGCCTTAGATGGTGGGTTTCTCAGCAACCAGCTCTAAGGGGGTGAAGGCTGCACGTCCCATCTGTACTATTCGGGGTGTAGGGTGATGATGAATGGAGGTCCTGTCCAGAAAAAGGCTGATGCAGCAAGGCCCACACTTTCCTTTCTCAGGAAAGCTGAGAGGGTTCCCAGAAAGGCCTAAAGAAACCAAAATGGTAGACTACTCCTTGGCCAGCCTGGAGAGCTGATGAGTTTGGGTCAGGGCTAAATCCCACAGATCCTTCCTCTCTGGCAGTGGTGAGGCAGGGAAGCTAAGAGGGAAATCCTTGAACTCTCTCTCCTGTCCTCCAACTCCAAATGCAGGTATGTGGAGGGAGAGCCTCTGCTGAAATAATACAAATGACAACCTGACCTGTGATGGGAGGGATGGGCAGCCTTGGGGCTGACGCAATTCAAAACTTAATTAGCATTATTCCTCTGCTGAGTTTAGGGTAAACTTCCAGATTAGCCTAAAATGCAAAATCTAAAAATGTAAGTTTCTGTTCCAAACTTGCTTAAACTTTGACACACATTTCTTTCTTTGTGGCAGTGGCAGGGGTGGGGTGGGGGTTCTTTTCTTAAGGCAGAGTGGGCAGCGTTTGTATTTCTCCCATTACCTTTTTCTGAACCAAAGTTATTTAGGTCTCACTGCTTTGGGGGAGATCATCAAGTTTAACAAAATAATTGGTATAGTCCGAGCACTGACCACTCAGAACCAATGCTGGACTTAACAACTGTCTGGACCTACCAGCACGTACAAGCTGAACACACACACACACACATGCACACCTGACTCATTACAGGAAGCGCTGTCCCAGTTTGCTCATTGTAGAGGGACCAGAGACTAAATACCAGATGTATTTCCAGTCTAATTTAGCAGAGCTTAATGATTATCTGAAAATAATGCTTCATGTCAAGTTTTTTTTTTCAATTCTCTAGCTGCAGTTTCCAGACACAACTCCCCTGACCTTTTCAGATTCTTGCTATACAATTTGCCTCTTGTACAAATAATTTGCAATTACCAGGCATCAACTGGTTGCTGAAAATGGCTAAATGTAAAATACGAACAGTACCCACTCCAAAAGGGGGATTATAATTGGAATAGTTACTAACAATAAGAGATCAAGGAGATGGGAGGGAATACCTGGGTTTAATTACATATTAGATGGTACCCACAGCTATGGGACAAGTGCTCCAGTTCTCTGCAAAAGAATCCATCATCCATAAGCTCTCAGGGCAAAAACTACAACCCATAGAGATGGATGCACCATTAGTTCCCTTTTAAAACCGATTAGCAGTTAGTTACTAGACTAGTTGCAAAGAGCAGAAACTAGGTGTCTAACTGTACTTTCTTTCACTATCTCTACCCCTCTCCCCCTTTGCCTTCCTTCCTCTTTCTCAGCATTTTTCATCCTTATTTATTATTTATTTATTTTTGAGACAGAGTCCCACTCTGTCACTTGGGCTAATATGTAGTGGCATCATCAGAATTCACTGCAACCTCAAAATCCCAGGCTCAAGCAATCCTCCTGCCTCAGGCTACAGAGCATCTGGAACTATAGGTGCCCACAACCAGGCCCAGCTAATTCTTCTATTTTTAGTGGAAACAGGGTCTCATTCTTGCTCAGGCTGGTCTCAAACTCCTGACCTCAAGTGACCTTCCTTCCTCAGGCTCTCAAAGTGCTGGGATTAGAGATGTGAGTCACCATGTTTATAAGGGGTGGCCACTATGGCAGACACTAGGGATATAAAATGAGAAAAACTAGTCCAACCTTCAAAGAAGTTTCAGCCCACTGGGATGAGACACATAGAAAATTCAAATACAGTGAAAGGGAAGTATCAGGAAAGGAAGGGGCTCTCTAAAGAGACAAGAGTAAGACCCATCTCCAGCAGAGGAAGTTGCTGGCCTGAGAAGACTCTGGAGAACAAGCTGCCCTGAGTGCTCTGAACACAGGGCCCGAGGGCTATGAAGGGTCCAGAGAGGTGCAGCTAGGAGAGGCTCTGTGCCCTCATCCCAACACCTGGGGTGAGAGAGCAGCTGAGCCCAAACGGAAGCAACTCCTCCCTAGTTCTGGGATGAGTGCTAGGACACAGTCCTAGATGCCTACGGCTCCCCACTTGTGCAGAAAGGTGTGAGGGGCCTTGAGAAATGGCAGAGATCTGCAGACAGATCTCCTTACCTGAAAGGAGTATCCTGAATTCCATTTTTGCAATTTCATTCTTTGGAATCTGAAGTCTCCATCTGTATTAAAATACAAACTTCCCTGGCAAGCCCTGCTCTCAAGTTCTGAGGGGGTCCCAGAAGAAGAGATGAGCCCCTGAGAGAAGCCTCCAGTGAGGTCCTGGGAAGGGTCACTGGAGGAAGGACTGAAGAGGTGACCGTGAGAAGGGCAATTTTTTTCTTTTGTAATTTCAAGAGAAGCAGGTAGCATTTGTAATTCTCTCCTCTCCATCGGAAGCAAATGCAAACACTTAAGCCTCACTGCCCCGACCTGTTCATTCTTTCATCCTACAGACTATATGGGGTACCAACTGTGTGCCAGGCTCAGTGCCAGCTTTCTGGCAGGGGCAGAAGGGGACTGTCAGGGGGCTTCCTCCTGCTCTCAAGTCATTTGTGTGCTCAGAGCCCCTGGCACTGGGGCCAGAGAGCAAAAGCACCATGGCAATGGGCAGTGCCCTGCAAATAGGCTTCCTGCAGCTAACTTTGCCCAAAGACTGTGCCAGCACCCGGCGGAGAGGGCTGGACCTCCACGGGGTGCATCAGCAAACAGCACCTTGTCAAAAGGCTTACCTGAAACCCAGTGCCAGCAGGTTAAAAAAATAAACCAACAGGTGAAATGAACATTAGAGTAGCAACCTGCAGAGCCTCTTAATCTGTCGCTTAAATCTAGGGCTTTTAGCTGTAATTGAATGTCCTACTGTGACTATTATGAAGAGGAGGAGGAGGAGGTGTCAAAGTTGTAGTTTAGGAGAGCGGAGGAAAGTAAATTTTCCTTCAAAACTAGTCAATAATAGGGCCTTTGTGTTAAAGGGATGGAGCGCTGTCCTAGTGAAGCTGCGGAGGAAAACAATACATCCAGGAGCTCGGGGCGGCAGCGGCCATTACCCTGTGTGAGTCCAGCAGTCTGCCAAGACTAAAAAGTACCACCGACTTTTTATAAACTTGCAAAGAAACCTCCTGGCAGCTGACTATAAGCATATCATCCTAACTGCTCAGTCTCACTAAAAGAAAATGCAAAGACAAGGAAGGAAGGGAAAGAAGGAGAGAGGGAAGGAGGGAAGAAAGGAAAAAGAGAAAGAAGAAAAACCCTCAATAGAACATAGCACCAAAAATTCACATATAAGCTCCAGAAGATGACAGAGTACAGACTTCTAGGCTAATCACCGCCCAGCCTCCTGAGAGCTCAAGAGGGAGCAAGGGCACCTCTCCTGCTGGGGTGAGCCAGGGTCTCTGTCGTCTGGAGAGGCAGTGTGAGGCTGATTCAGGAGGTGCTTATGGCACCCGTATTACTATTATTATTTGACTGAATTGTCTTTGAAAGGTTTTTCTCCTGACTAAGAGGGAAATTAGAATGAAGGAGTGAATTGTTTCTGCAAGTTCTTTCTTTAGAGAAATCAGGCTCCTAGGACGGAAAGAGACACAGTGAGGGGGTCTGCAGTGGCTGCCTCAGCAAGGAGGCGCCTTGCACCCCCGAGAACCCATGGAGCTCTGGACGTGTGGCCTTATGAGAAGCTAAGTGCAACTAAATTTTCTGTGATTCTCTTCAGAAAGGATCAGAATGAATATTGTACTCGTCACATCAAAGCTTTTCTCAAGAGCACCCAGCGAAGACCACTCTCCTGCTCATCCACAGTCCCTGCTTTTCAAGTGATCAGAGCCGATCCTTTCTTCAAGAACCAGGCTCAGACCCAAGCCAACAGGAGTGTTGACCTCTCTCTATCCTGTTTTGAATAAACGAGAGTCACTTGGAATACTCCTTTCAACTCATCAGTCCAGAAATACAGCTGGTGGTGCCCTGTGCACAACCTGAACCTTAATTCTTCCCTCTGCCAACTCCGACCCCTGTGTTGTCAAAGGATGAAGCCTGGTGGAGGAGTGGCAGTGCCCTGTGGTATAGGCTCACTCCTTAAAGCACTGAGTCATAAAAAATAAACAAAGAAACTGGTTGTATTGCATGCTTTCCCGCTGAAATAAATAGAGGCCATTTCATACATGAATTTTTTTTTTTTTTTTGTGAGACAGAGACTCAAGCTGTAGCCCTGGATAGAGTGCCGTGGCGTCACAGCTCACAGCAACCTCCAGTTCCTGGGCTCAAGCGAATCTCCTGCCTCTGCCTCCCAAGTAGCTGGGATTGCAGGCGCCCGCCACAATGCCTGGCCATTTTTTGGTTGCAGCCATCATTGTTGCTTAACAGGCCCAGGCTGGATTCGAACCCGTCATCTCAGGTGTATGTGGCTGGCGCCTTAGCCCGTTGAGCCACAGGTGCCAAGCCTCATACATGAAATTTTATGATTCAGCCCATCATCTTAAACAAGATGTATATTGGGTGGCTGTAATTCCCACGTGGTAGGTAATAAAAGATTAAATGTAGTGATGATTTCTGCCTGGCTGGCTGATGCCTTTCATAGAACCCAATTTTTGAAGCATTAAGTGTTATTAACTACTTTTCAGTAAGTCTGCTCTTAGGTCTAACAGAGTTAATGAAGGAAGTGTTAAAAAGATAAGGGTCAAAAAAAAAAAAGATAAGGGTCACAGTAAGAAGATAGAAACCATACAAGGACTCATGGAGCAAGGAGCATCTTTTATGTAATGATGGTAACAGCTGTGACATGGAGAGATAGCATCTCAATAAGGAATCTGGGTGTAAGCAACAGAAACCAACTTTGAGTAACTTAAGCCAGAAGGAGATTTATTGGAAAAACTCTAAGTAGGTCCTGGTGTCAAAAGAAGAGCTAAAGAACCAAGCCCCAGAAATGATCACATGAGCGTTGCACCACTGAGCTCAACCACAAAGGACTCATGACCAGTGTTTGAGTGTCTCTGCTTATGAGTGGATTCCAGAAGAGAGATGATCTAATTGGCTTGTCCCATGCCCTGGGCCTATCCCTGTGGCCAAATAGATGGAATCCTGACACCTCTATTAAAAATCAAAGAAAACAGGCCAGGGTGGCGCCTGTGGCTCAGCAAGAAAACAGGCCAGATACAGTGGCTCACCTGTAATCCCAGTACTTTGGGAGGATAGCTTGGGGTCAAGAGTTTGAGATCATTTTGAGCAAGAGTAAGACCTTGTCTCTACTTAAAAATAGAAAAATTGCTGGGCATAGTGGTATACTATATACGCTGGGAAGCCAAGGCAGGTGGATTGCTTAAGCTCAGGAGTTTGAGACCAGCCTGAGCAAAAATTAGCTGGGCATAGTGGTGTACTATGCATGCTGGGAAGCCAAGGCAGGTGGATTGCTTGAGCTCAGGAGTTTGAGACCAGCCTGAGCAAAAAAGCGAGAACACTGTCTCTACTAAAAAATAGAAAAACTGAGGCAAGAGGATCGCTTGAGCCCAAGAGTTGGAGGTTGCTGTGAGCTATGATGCCACAGTACTCTACCCAGAGCAACAGCTTGAGATTTGAAGGAAGGAAGGAAGGAAGGAAGGAAGGAAGGAAGGAAGGAAGGAAGGAAGGAAGGAAGAAAGAAAGAAAGAAAGAAATTAATTTCACAGTATTGGTATCATTTATTCCTTATCATTTAGTACAGTTCACCAGTGAGGCCATCTAGGAGTGATACTTTCCATTTGGGAAGATCATTAGTTATTGATTTACTTTCTTTAACAGAGAAAGCCTATCCAGATTATCTATTTCTTCTTACGTGAATTTTAGCAGATATTATCTTTCAAAGAATGGCTTCATTTCATCTGTGTTATCAAATTGTTGGCACGGAGTTGGTCACAGTATTCTTTTATGATATTTTGAATGTAATATCTCTGGTAATGGTTGTCCCCCACACTGGGAATCCCTGACGTGTTCATCTCTTAGAATTCATGATCCATCCTGGGCTTCCAGCAATTTTTCTGTTATAGTTCAAAGGTGTTTCTATTCTGGGCAGTGTTTCTGTGGAGGTTTCTGGTATAGTAAGTTGTGATTCTCTGTGTCCATTTGGCTTTCTCACCAAGTTTTCAGGTAGTAGATGGCTCTGTGATCTCACTGGTCTGAAATATCTAAGAAGAGATTTCTGTTTTTCAGTTCGTTCAGCTTTTCACCAGTTGTTAGCTTGGAGTGAAGGCTTCGGAGCTCCCAATAAGCTGGGTGCCAAACTGGAAATCCTGAATAAAGCTGTTCATCTGTGTAAACTATTAGCAATACTTAACTTATTATGAAGATAAAATAGGTACTATACACTTTGCATATACTTTCAGCTTAATCTTTAAAACACAGTAGGCAGTCACAAATTAACAATCATTATCATATAATTATTTGCTTTCTGTGTTATGCAAAAACTCTTATCTTCCTTATTTTCTACTGCAACCAACATAAAACATGTTCCATTCACACTAAAGCCTCCAGTGATCCTTACACATGCTGGGATTTGTATCATTTCCTTGCATTAGCACAGGCTGTAACTTCTATTGTCATTCAAAGTCTTGTTTATCTTTAAATCTACATTGATTGCAATTATTTGAATTATTTGTGCCTTTGCAATTATACAGGAAGGCCACTCATAGGTGTCAAAGACCATGTCCTGGTCATCCCCCCAAACTAGAACCTGTTATTGGATGGAACCTGGTTGTTGGACTTTTTGATTTAAGTGGTTTGTATATAGCACATAATAAGTGTTTTTAGATGTTGTATTTCCTTGCTTAGTATTAATATAATTAACTTACTGATAAATGAATTATTTCAAAATAAAATCTCAGGGCTGACCAGGGGCAATGCTTCATGCCTGTAATCCTAGCTCTCTTGGGGGCCAAGGTGGGTGGATCACATGAGCTTAGGAGTTCAAGACCAGCCTGAGCAAGAGCAAGACCCCATCTCTACTAAAAACAGTAAAACTAGCTGACTGTTGCAGTGGGCTCCTATAGTTCTGGCTACTTTAGAGGATGAGCCAGGAGAATCACTGGAGCCTAGAAGTTTGAGGTTACTATGAGCTATGACATCATGACACTCTACCCAGGGGAGCAGAGTGAGACTCAGTCTCAAAACAAAAAACAAAAACAGCAACAAAAATAACAACAAATAAAAAATATATAAAGAAAATCTTAGGGCTATCTATTACTTTTTCATCATTACTAATTCAAAAATAATGATAAAAAATCAACTCAAAATAAACTGCTTATACATGTAAGATCTTTATAACTTAATGTGTGACTTGAGGCAGGTGATTATGGTACAATGTGCTAATTACAGTAAGAGAGATATGAACAGAGTAACACGAGCCTTCACTATAAGAGGCCCTAGAACTAGACTGAGGTCTCTGGAAAAATTCCATGGAAAAAGTATTCTACAATGATTTCCAGGGGTAGAAGTTAGGGATTGTGTTGGGAAAGTCTAGCAGAATGAGCCACAGTAGAGAGATAAGAAAATACCAATATTGTGCGTGTGTGCAGCAAAAAGGGGTGTTGTCAGACCAAATGAAATTGCAAGCAATAGGTCTTCGGGAGAATAGGTTTTGTTTGTTTGTTTGTTTTTTAATAAGCATGCATCCTAACCTTTCTAGTGACCAAACTAAATATTTGTGAATTTCTGGGAGCTAGAACTCAGCTGACTTGACAAGACACTAAAGGCCAAAGGATGTAAATCAAGCAGGACCTGACAATGGTGTCCAAAGCCCCAAGATTCAAACCAAATGTGAATGAGGCAGAAGTATTTATTCTTATTTTACTACAGCAAAAGATAAAAAGACAGTAGAGAAGAAGGTGAAGAATGTAACTTTCTTCATCCCTATGGTTAGAGAGACATGAACACACAACATGTCTGCCTTGAAATAGGTATCTTCTAAGGGCATAGTCTGGACTTTATGGGGGCTATTCTGGATATAGGTGAACAGAACTTAATGATGTTTTCTTGACAGCAAGTCCTGCATTGTTCACAGTATAGCAGTTTGGAACTGTGGACAGCACAGAGTTTGGGGAGAGGCAGAGATAATTCCTGATTTCCTCTAGAGCTGAGTTGTCCTGGTAGGAATTCAAGGATTCCAGTGGTGGAGGAGACTAAGCACCAGGTTTACAGAAGCAGTCACTGGTTCATGAAGAAGGCGCCTGGAGAGAGACAATCTCCTAGCCGGTGTGGAGATGTTTTGCAGCCTGGAGACAAGCCCTCAAGCAGCTGCATGCATTAATGAGATAAGATCTGTGGGTAGCTCATTAGCAAGCAAGTATTATACTTTGTAACATTTGTAGGGCAACCTGATCGAGTTGAGCCTGGCAGGAAAGAGCACTTAGCAAACATGAAACATGTGATCCTAGCACATGGGCCCCCACTTCTGTGGTTGGAGCCTTCAACAAAAGGCCAATAGAGAGGTTTCTATGAAACCTCTAAATAATTCTATGAAAGAATATGGGCCGGATGTGGTGGCTCACACTTGTAATCATAGCACTCTGGGAGGCCGAGGCAGGTGAATCCCTTGAGCTTAGGAGTTTGAGACCAGCCTGAGCAAAAGCAAGACCCCATCTCTATTAAAAAGAGAAAAACTAGCCAGGTGTTGAGAGGTTGAGGCAAGAGGATTGCTCAAACCCAAAGTTTGAGGCTGCTGTGAGCTATGATACCATGGCACTCTACCCATGGAGACAGAGAGACTCTGCCTCAAAAAAAAAAAAAAAGAATGTGGAAGGTTGAACTTTCTTCCCAGGCACTACAAGGAAGCCACCCATTGCAGGATCAGGGCTCTGTCATGTGAGACTCTGGATGAAAACCGCTTGGGAGTGAATCTTGAGGGATGCAGCCAGGCTACCAGCAGGGACCTGCACACATCATGTACCATGTGCCCCAGAGCCCTCTGGCTGCTGCTCAGGCTGAGAGAGCAGCGGAATCCTGCCTGTCCCCAAGCCTGGTCAGTGACAATCACAGCAGAAGATGAAAGGGCCACACAGTCCAGATTTTCTCATCTCTCCTAAAGGGAGGACAAGAGCATGAGCACATGACCCCATCCCCTTTGCTACCTGCAGCCACAGTGGAAAATGACAACAGGGGTGACACGAGAAGTGAGAACAGGCGCGGCAGGGAGGAAAGAAGCTGTTGTGGGTTGTGACGGGAAGGATGAGGCCTGCCCTGCACTGAATATTTACCCAAAGGAAACTAAGTCTTAAACTAAAGGTGAGAAGAAGACTTGGAAATGTCATGATTTTGTTCATGGTTGACCACTGGGGAGAAAGGGCGGCTTGAGAAAGGAAATCAAACTCATATCAAAACAGATTTTTCTTTTCTTTTTTCAAACATTTGATTTTACTGTCTAGCTCCTTCCTGTTAACAGCTGTAGTTGGGTAACATAAATATTCAGCGCACTCTCCCTTGGACTCAGCAAGCTTTCACTCTTGTGCCTGTACAGCACGAATAGTTTTCTATGCATATTATAATCGTGATTCATTACATCATTTAAACCTGACAATAATCAAAATGGAGAAGGACGGCATTGCTATTTGTTAGCAGGAATAAATAGCTTGAGAAATGTTATGACTTCTGAAACACCGGCCGGGGATTGTTCTCAAGATCTGTGATAATTAGCCCCCATATTAGAATTCTCAAGGCTTGGTTCAGGGATCCCCGACTTTAGAATTCCTGGAATATTTGTGAAAAGTATAGATTTTCAGCCTCACATCTGATCTATGAAAGCAAAATATATGGAAGTGACACCTGGGAAATAATATCTTCACCATATTCCCAAATCAATCTATGTTCACTAAAATCTGAGTGTTATTAAAGGATCACATTGCTTCCCTGGCTAATGTGTGTTATCATCCTGAAATGGCCTTCATGTCTACTTATAAATAGGGCTGAAAAGGTATCAAATTCTATTTCTGACATTAGCAAATTAAGAGTGCATTTAGTAACCTTTTCCTTTTACCTCACCAACAAGCACTTCGAAAAATAAAATTAAAATCCTAGATCTTGCAGTTGTAAGAGGTTGTGGTTGACTCTTTCACTTTCTAAATGCTACATGGACTCCATTGATCCATGCAGAGAAGTCAGTCCCTGGGATGCAGAACATTCCACATGACTTTTCCTCTCCTTTTTAGGTCCTTATTTTTCTTGTAGGTTATTCTCAGCCGCCTTTTCTCCTTAGCGTCAATCCTATAAACCACTGCATCTTGGCAGTGAATTGCTTTGTGCTTATTTACTGTTTCTATGAACTGCTGTTGTTTATTCAGATATGCGAGTGTGATTTGAGCCCTGTTTCACTTGTTTTTACTAATGTTTCTTAACTTGCATGTTAAAAAATTATAAATACCTTAAGAAAATTAAAGGGGATATTATATGTGCCAGGGTGTATGTATTTTTTATTTTTATTTTTTCAGACAGAGTCTCACTCTGTCACCCCGGGTTGAGTGCTGTCGCATCATAGCTCACAGCAACCTCAAATTCATGGGCTCAAGTGATGCCCTTGCTTCAGCCTTCCAAGTAGCTGAGACTATAGGCACCTGTCACAATTTCAGCTAGTTTTTCTATTTCAGTACAGATGGAGTCTCTCTGTTTTCTCAAAATCCTGAGCTCAATCAATCCACCTACCTCGGCCTCCCAGAGTGCTAGAATTAAAGGTGAACCACTGCACCTGGCCTGGTGTGTGTGAAGTTTTAATGGCACAGGAGTGTCCCAGACCTATGCTAGTGGGTTGAGCAGCGAGGTCCTAGGAAGGGCCAAAACTGGAATCTGAATGCTAGGAGAGACAAACAAGACTTTCTCAGGCTCTTTCTTCTTTGGGGTGTATGGTTGCTTTACCTTTTTTTCTTTCTGAACATCAACTTTATTCTTCTTATTCTGTGGTCTCTGCCTGCCTCTGTAAACCCATGGATTATCTTACAGCTCTGTGGGGACCCCCAGATGTCCCAAACCCAAGTTCTTGGGGAGATATCCTGGTCAGTCCAGTTTGGGTCAGATGAATGTTCTCATCTGCTCAGCTCCGGTTAGCAGACCCTTTCCCACTACCAGCAGGGGACCACCAGGGGCTCATTCCTGGGGAGCAGAATAGTTCTCAGAGAAACAACCAATCTGGGCTGTCGGATCCAAAGGAGTTCGGGTTGTCACTTGCCTTATTTAATTCTGAATCTGATGCCGGTCTTTTTTAACATTATCCAAGTAGCTCATGAAAAACTTTAAGTATACTTCAACTCTCACAAATCTGTGACATGCTACACGGAGTCCAGTTTCTTCAATCAAAGTCTACACCATGGGTCACTCTGATCAAGTCCGCAGTACCTTCATGACGGCCATAACTTTTTTCATGTTTTTCTTTTTTTGCAGTTTTTGGGCAGGGCTGGGTTTGAACCTACCACCTCCAGATATGTGGCTGGCGCCCTACCCTTTGAGCCACAGGCACCACCCCATAACTTTTTTCATATGATTCAAAACGATCTAATTTCACACCACATTTTACGAACATTTATGTGACACTTTACGAACAAAGTGATAAAATTCACTTTTATGAACAAAGTGGTAAAATTAACTATGTTCAATAAACAATATGCAAAATTTACCCAAATAAATATGGTTCAAAAATAAGAGAACAATAAAAGCCCTATAAGAGCACTGTACGTTGGTCATGGTACAGAATATATAACATACCCCCTGCTTCAAGTTCTTGATTAAATGCCATCTGCTCTGAGAAGCTACCCTGACTTTCTATTTCAAATTATAGTCCTTCCCCCAATCCTACCCTTCCTCATAATCTTATCTTCCTCACCTGCTTTGTTTTGTTTTCTCCATGGCACTTATTCTTCTAACATATTATATAATTTAATTTATTTATTGCCTATCTTATCTCACTAGAAAATGCAGGGTTTTTTGTTTTGTCTTTTATATTAACTGCTCTATCTCCAGAGCTTTGAACAGTGCCTGACACCTAACAGACCCAGGAGCTGTTTTTGGCATTAATGAACTAAACGGGGAATAATGAATGACCTGACAGGTGTTTTGTTTGTGAAGACTCTTCCATGGTATTGGAATGAGATCACTGGTCAGTGCATCTTCCTACTGTAGACTCTGTGAGAGGGAGAATTTATCCTCCCCATTGCTCTGCATGGCTATCCTTGAGAGGGACACTCTTTAGCAGAGCACATCAACTTGGTAGGGGTACTCTTTGTGCCTGGGCTTGGATATTGTTGAAGAGTGGAGCCCCCTAGACTTGTTAGCTTGGATCAAGTATATATTACTCTTCTGGTTAGGGTGGGTTACCTGCTGTCATTACACTATCATAGAATCTTAGAGGTTTTTTGTTGTTGTTGTTGTTGGGTTTTTTTTGTTTGTTTGTTTGTTTTGCCAATATAGTTTTAGGATTTGTTTTGCTGTTCATCAAAACCAGAGAACTTACAGAGCCCAGTTGCTTCTAGAATGGCCACACGCATTGGTGTCCATTTCAGGGTTCATTTGGCTGATTGCTACCAGTGGGCTGCACGGGGTGACATGCAGATATTCTCAAATCTGCCTTGGCTTCACTCTGAGACTCATAACCCAGATGGTCATTACTCACAGGGCAGTACTCAAGAGTCTGGGGAGTTAGTGCTACAAGATTCATGGCAGCTTCTAATCTAACTGTCATAGAATCCATCTTCAACCACGGCACTGACTTTTTATTGAAACAGAATTAATAGTATGTCTGCAAAGTGCAACTGCAACAGAATGTGAATGTTTAGGCAAGTTCAGCAATTGCAAGAGAGGACCCTGCTCTCTTCTGCTTGTTTTTAGCTGGAAAATGCAGGACTAGAATATGTCTCATTTTTACCATGCATGACTCAAACTTGTGATGAGCTGAGCTAGCTTAATTAAGACGAATAGGGCCACGTGTCACCAGGACAAAGCTCTGAAGAGACTGTGGTCTTCACTGTTATTCCCTTCTCCCAGCTTATCTCATCCCCTACCTCTTTGTGAAATCTACAGTCTAATTCTAATGGGGTCTGTTTACCCAGATGTCTAACAAAATTGGAAACTTACCTCCAAAGTTGAACTTTTATCCCTATATCGCCATTTTCCCCAATATTCCCTATAGTTTCTTCTATTGTGGAGAATGACTTCATCATTATGCTTACACATAAAGCCTGGGAGTCCCCTTTTATTCCAATCTTTTCCCCATACCCAGAACTTACTCACTTAGGGGTGAGAAGCCCATGGCCTTGGGGCCACATGTGGCCTTCTAGATCCTTGAGTGCAGCCTTTTGAATGAATCCACATTTTACAGGAGAAGTTTCTTTTAATAAAGGGATTTGTTCAGTGAAGTTTGGATTCAGGGGAGGGGCTGTATTTAGGAATCTAGGGGTGGCTTGAGGTGACATGTTCCCCAGATCTGTATTCAGCATGAACTCAGAACTTGATGACTTCTCAACCTTTCCTTACTAGAGATCATGCTACTATTATCCTTCTTTCTTGGGATACTCAAGTAACCTCCTGACTTACCAACATGCTTACCCCAATATTTCCTTGCAATTCACGCAGCACACAGCAAAGTGCATCAAGTCGAGGTTCCCCTCCATAGCTTCCTCTCACACTCGGAATCAAATGTTGTCTTTTCACCAAAGCCCCAAAGCCTACTGCCTCTCTCTGCAGCCCCTCCACTGTCAGGGTCACTCCCCTCCACTCCTCTGCCCTAGACCAGCCAGGACTTAGGCCTTTACCTTTCTTTGCCCTGCCCCAGATAGTCACAGGGCTGGTTCCTAACTTAATTTAGATTTATGCTCAAATGTCATCTCCCTTGAGCTTCACTCCAGTGGCCTCCCTCCGTAAAATGTCTCTCGTTTCTTGTAACCTTTTGTTTTCTTAGCCTGCATTATGTTTCTCCACTGCACACACCATGACCCCATATATAGCGTGTTCACTTTTTGTTTTCCTAGGACTCTGCTGGGGACATTCACTGTTCTGTTCAAGTACTTTGAATAGTGCCTAGTCCATAGTAAGTACTCAAATACTGAATGAATTTTTGAATTCTCAAATGAATACTAAATTGTCTTTTCTCTTTACTATTTACTCTCCAGATATTAGGAATCTTTTGAGTTGAGAAACTTAGTGTGGTGTACCCCTGTATTACCAGGATTTAAAAACATTATATGTGAAATTTGGTATATATGTCTCCTTAAACATAGCCAAATTAATTCATGCTTGCTGCCTCTATTTCTAATGCATGTACATATTTATTATTCCTTGACAATTAGTCATTCACTTCTAATAGTTCCCAATAGTTCTCTCAAGTGCCAAATGACCCCCTTTTTCATTACATACTAGTAATTTCCCCTTTGGAGTGGTAAATTTGTATTTGTTTTTGTTTTGCCAAACTGGTATCTATTTACCCTTCTCTGTATAAACAATCTAGTCTTTCTCCAGGGAACCATGGGTTCCCATTCTCAATCATGACACTTTCAGGGGGCAAGATAACATTCACCTCTGACCTGACAAGTGACTAGGAGATGTGAGTCTCATCATTCGGAAAAGTACTAGCTATTGTTAAGGTTTCTGTGGTATGCTCCAACCTAACTTAGGCCACTGTGAGTCAGGGCCTGCTACTTTCCAAAGCGTTGGGGAAGAGAAGATACTCCTTCTCATCAGCTTTGGACATGACCAGATGTGGGCCTGGAGCTGCTATTTGCTATTCTGGAATCACCGTGTCTCAAAGATGAAGTCAGTATTTGGACAAGAACAAAAGTGAAGGACAAAGAAGACCAGAATGTTATTGTTCTTCTGAGTTCCTGAACTTTCCTTTACACGATCTAATGTATTTTTTTCTGTAGTTAGCTTGGATTGGTTTTCTCTCTATAAAGAATACTTAGCACAGCTTCTTTACTATTTCAAGATTCAATATCTTCTCATTTTGTGCAACCATGGTTTAAACCTATGCTAAATTCATTCTACCTTGCTTCCCTCCCAACCTTTACTGTTTCTTTATTCCCCCCAGTGAAATGTGAGCTCTCATATCTATAAGGGAAAATAAACTTTATTCGTCATTGAGATTATCCTCATTCCTGGAACATTCACATCCCTTAATTTACAAAATAGTAATGTCTTGCCACACTCTGAGTTTTTCTCTGACCATCTTCTTTCTATTTTCTGCTTCTTTTCCTTTTTTTCTTTTTTGACATTCCACTACTGCTGATGCTCCAACAATATTGTACCTCCTATTTCTACTTATTAATAAAATTTATTGGAGCTAATCTATAGCTTCAGATGAAGGCTAAAACCCAGTTATAGCACTGGGGAAAGTGGCAAGGGAAGGGAGGGGTGGGGGAACGATGGGTGGAGGGAGGGTGATTGGTGGGATCACACTTACGGTGCATCTTAGAAGGGTATAAGTGAAAATTACTAAATGCAGATTATAAATGTCTTCATATAGTGATTAAAAGGCCATGAAGGCTATGTTAAATAGTTCAATGAAAATATTTCAGATTGTATATGAAGTTAGCACATTGTGCCCCATAATTGCACCAATGTACACAATTATGATTTAATTAAAAAAAAATGTGGCCCTTCAAAAAAGCACTGTTCATTTGGGCTCCTACTATTTATATGGTAATTCATAACATTCTGAAATTTGCCTTTATGTTACCTGAAAAATAGATTTGTTGAGCAGAAAATCTGTTTATTATGTATGAGGGAAATTTTTACTTGGAAAAAAAAAATCAAAAAGCAAAAACCCTCAAAATTCAGCACCATTACTATTTCCAGACCTTTTCTGGCCAGTGCATGTTTTTAAAGTAGTGGATAACAGATGCCATTTATTCATTGTGATTTCTAAGTCATGCTTATCTGTCCCTTCAGCAGTGTTATTCTAAAAGTGAATACGTTAAAAATTGAGTTAGTTTTCGAGAGTTTTAAAATGGAAGTTTCTGTCACACAGATTTTGAAATGTTTCAAAATGAATAGATGGGATTAGATCCTTTACATTTTAACTTCCAGGTTATGAACAATGATAATACATTCTGAAGAACCATGGTTTTTCAAAGGAGAAGGAACAAGTTCTGTATAATAAACACAGCCTATAGGTTTTAAAGACTGTTCATGCTATAATTCTTGAACACTGTGTATGAGTAGTAAAACTAGCTCATTTAAAACCAGAGAAGAGGGAAACTTATTTTATTTTATTTGTGCAAATAGAGAAAATAATGCTCCTATTGGCCTCTGTGCTATCACTGACCCCACATTGTTTATAGTTCTGTGCTCACATTGTTGTAGGTGGTGACACCCTCTCATAGTGTAGTGTAGATGCCTTACTTCTGATGTCTTCTGAGTGTTCGTGAAAGCAATTGGCCTCTACAATAAATTGCCCTTAAAACTCTTCAATAAAAATATTTCCTTACTTTTATTTTTGTGCATGTGGTTCCCTTCTGTGATATACTATCCCAATAGAAAATCAAGGTTTTAATAATAATGGTGGCTATAAGCCTTGTTGCTATTTTTAAAGTAATAGCATTTAGATGCTGGTTTTAAATTTATATTTCAATTTATAGATAAATACCAAATATGTATTATCTATTTTTTCAAACCTAAGAAAAATAATGCAAGCTCTGCTGAAAATACAGTAAAGGAATAGTCATTTTATGCTAACAGTTAAATGTAGTATTCAAAAAAGTAGCCATGCATGCAATTGAGAATGTCTCTTAATTTCTTTTACAGACAAGCTGGAAGATTGTGGCTAGATATGAAAATATTTTTCTGAATTTTTTTTACATATCCTCAGATTTATCTCTTCTTGAAAATAGTTTTTAATGAAATGAACTATGATGGATATTGGCTAAAAAGTTATGAATTAATTATTGTATGTTAATACACATGAATTGGTGATTTTCATGGAGTGTTTCAGATTAACTTTTTAAAACATTCCCCATGGTAGTCTCATAAAGTCTGTTTAATTTTACATTTGTAAATACTGGATTTGGGGTAATATCAATAAAGCAAAATCAGATTATCTTCAGGTTGTGTATGTCCTTTTTTTATTAGTAAAAATAATTTTTGTTACTGAGTAATAGATTGTTAACTTGTTAAATAAATCTGAATTGAAGTGATATATTTACTACAGAAATGGTGTCTTTTCAGCTTTATGATATTTGCTTTAGTTTCTTATGACCAATGTGGTCGGATGTTGACAAAGCTTCCAGAATGTTCTTCCTCAGTTTTCCTCCTTCCTCAGTGCAGTGAATGGTGGGTGCACCTGCTTCCTCGAGGGCAGGACAGACCCGTCCTGCTGCCCAGAGATGGACAATATGAGCAGTTTGTTATAAAATCACCAAGTTTGGACTGTAGTTAAAGTTCTTTTTTTTTTTTTCTTGCTATGATGTTTGTTGCAAAGCAAATATTTGTTCACCATGTTTTTTATGTTACTATGTAGATAAAAAGAAAACAACATTAGTAGCAACATGGGGCTCTCAGGGGAGGAAGCCTCCCCTTGGGGCCATCGTCAGGCCTTCCCTCTTTTTCCTGACTCTGCCTCTTCTGACCCTCACCATGATTCTTGACAGTCTGAAAGGCCTTTAGAATCCTCCTGCAGAAACCACTGCCCCGCTGGCCCACCTCCTCTCCATGGCCTGGAAGAGTTTCTTTTCCTGGGTTCCAGGAGAAAAATCTCCATGCCCCCAAAACAGAGAAACAGAGTCATTGTGTTTTCCTTTCCTGTAAACACTGAAAAAAAAAAATGGGCATTTTACTTTGATTACAAAAGTATGCATTCCTTTATAAGTTTAAAAAGTTATTTTAAACTGTTTATTTTTACCAGGAATTTGGCAGAGAAGACAAAAGGTAACATGCGTAGATTGCCAGAAACTTAGAGGCAAAGTAAAGGCCCTTCATCAGCAATTCTGGAAAGCAGTGGACTGAAATAATGAACCAAAGCATTTATTTATTAAGGGTAAAATTAAGCCTTGCCTTTGGATTAAAAACAGAAAAATCTGTACAGTATGGGGAGGGAAAAGATGTAGTTTGTCAGCAACAAGTTTGGAAAAGATTTAGGGAGTGCAGTTGGCTTCCTGTAGAGGACATTCTGAGTTGAAGGTGCCAAAGCTCAGTCTAGACTTTGGCCTTGGATTCTGTTCCCCAGTGAAGGGTCAAGGTGTCCTCGTGTGTTCAGACCCACAGAGCAGGAAACATGGGGCGGCCGACCACACTGTGGTCTATGATAGGTTTTATTTGAACATACTGGTTTTAGTTGAACTAACTTTTTTTATATTCAATGTATCTTTTTAATACTCTATTTTCTATTCATTTAATACTCATTTTCTATTCATTCATATTTTAAGGATGTTCCCCTATTTAAATTCTACCTTCTTTTACTGTGTTTCTGAAATAACATCTGTGAGAACCACTGTGGGCTACTCTGTGTACCAGGTGCCCGTGTTTGGCAGCCTCTTCCCACCTTCGTGCAGCAATGCGACCCCTGCTATCAGGTGCCTCCTTCCCTCCCAGAGTAAACAGTTTCAAGTTACTATCAAGTTTCATCTACAGCACAAGGCACACATCTGCATCATTGTCACACACACACACACACACACACACACACACATATATATTTTTTTAATTGAGACAGTCTCACTTTGTAGCCCTCGGTAGAGTGCTGTAGGTCACAGCAAGCTCAAACTCTTGGGCTCAAGTGATTCTCTTGCCTCAGCCTCTCAAGTGACTGGGTAAAATACATATTTGTTTATATGATACAAATGTCCCATATTGTGAAAATAAGATTTGTGGTAAGAAGACACTTGAAGCCAGGAGCAGTGGTTCACACCTATAATCTTAGCACTCTGGGAGGCCCACATGGGAGGATTGCCTGAGGTCAGGAGCTTGAGACCAGCCTGAGCAAGAGAGAGACCCTTATCTGTACGGAAAATAGAAAAAAACAGTTGGGTGCAGTGGCACACACCTGTAGTTCCAGCTACTGGGGTGGCTGAAGCAAGAGGATTGCTCAAGCACAATAAGTTTGAGGTTGCTCGTCTCAGCTGTGATGATGTCATGACACTCTACCCAAGGCAACAGAGTAAGACCCTGTCTCAAAAAACCACCTCAAAACAAAACACTTGGGAGGTGTTAAATGCCTCAGGATAATAATGTCTGCTTCCAGTGACAACACCGATACATAAGCTAATTTAGTTTTCGTAGCTTAAATTACTTAATACCTTTAGGGAAAAATTGATATGATGACCATGTTCTATACAACTAACAGATAATATCCAAGCTATGTAAACTTCTGTCCCTTAGACAAAGAAATGAATAAGCAGAAAATTACCTCAGTTCAGTCTCTTAGGCTTAAATCACATAATCTAGAAGCTCTTGCTGCGAGTTTGTAGAAGACCCACAGAGAGTCTGCATTTGTTTTAATGAGCCCACTTCTCGTCAGCCTGCCCACAGTGGCCACGTGTGGGTTTTGGCTGCTCAGCTCCCCGGTCCGACCTTCTAGTAACAGCACAGCTGTTTGGAGAACTCCCTCTCCCCACTGCATGCGGCTGTGTGAGGGCTGCCAGTCCTGACTCTGTGCACCGTTGGCCACAGAGATGGGCCTGACCCAGCCCCAGCCAGGTGCCTCTGCATAGAAAGGCAGAATGTCCCTGCAGAAAGAGAATAGCAGACTTAGCCTCGTCAGCGGTGCTCAACTCTGAAAGACTCGTTCTTAAACTTTACCTGCTCCAAGGACATCCAAGGATGCAGACAGGTGTTAACCAGCCAGGCACGCAGACCGGGTCACCTTCAGCAGAAATCCTAGGCTGCATCATGAGGGACATGACCCCAGAGAAGATGTGTTGGGATTTCCAGGGAGATGTGAAGTTTGGAGATTTTGATACATATCCTGGGCCATCAGATTTGGAAAGCAACAGAGAATGTTCCTATATAGGCAAAGATTTAGAAACCACAGACCCTGCTGCCTCCTTGAATATACTAATAAAAGATATGAGAAAAATGAGAGTTAAAATAAGGGCAAGAATGAGGAGAGACTGGAAGTAGGAATGGAAACAACTTGAAAGATGTGCATCGAATCGTCTCGGACACACTTTTATGGGAAACAAATCCTCCATTTTACAAAATGTGGTCCTAAGTATGACTTGAACTGACAAAGACTGGAGCAGTAGGTTTGTCAGCCGTAGTTCACAAGTTCTAAACTCTCTGTCTTCCGTAATGGCAGGAGTAAGTTAATTATTCTGTTAACCTTCAAAGCTTCATCATGGTTTTTAAAAGCTTCAAGAAATTAAGTTACCCACTACAGAATTAAAGGCAGCATATATGTTTTCCACATCATTGCACAAATTATATGATTATTAATTCATTCCATAAACATTTAGTGGGTATCTGTCATAGGCCAGACAATGGGCTAGATTCTTAGTCACAAAGGTAACTAAGGAACAGTCCCTATGAAGAAAATAAAAGAGGGGGAAAAAACAGCAAAGAAAGAAAAGAAAAAGGAAGGCCCAATGGCTAAACATAACAAGTGTAATAGAGCAAATTCCCTAATTAATACAAAAGAACTTAGAAATCTATATTGGGATAAGAACCAAAATCCAGTTAAAAGCTGTTTAAAGGAAGAGTCTTGAAACAAGTTGGCCTAGAAAGGTTAAAATTTGAAAATAAATACAGTTTAGGCAAAAAAAAAGTGAAGAGAACAAATGTGGAAGAATTCGTAGCCAACCAGGGGGAAGATGGGGTGAGATAACACATTCAATGTTGATGCAGGAATATCTCACAGAGAAACTGTGACAGTGAAAGTCCTTTATGTTCCAGATGTGTAGTGGTCAAGGGTAAGTGAAGACTTACAAAAGCAGAAGACGTGAACAGAGCAGGTGCGGAAGACGACTTGATCACCTTGCTTTCAATTTGGGAGTGAGAGTGGATCAGAATCAGAGACCAGAGGATACCTTAATATGGAAGTAATGTGATGGATCAACAGTATTACATTTTGACCTTTTTACCTCCACAAACAGAATATATCCTCTTTTAATGTATGTACACAAGCAGTTAAAACTATCAATAATGTGTTAGGACATGAGGAAAAATAGCAAATTTTCCAAAGAAAATATTTAAAAGTATCATGTTTCCTGACCATATCCCAAATTAGTAAAAACTATTCCAACTCTCTGGAAATAAGAAAGTACCCATTGTTTACTAACCGTGGAACCAAAAATGAGATTCAAAGGTAGTTACAAAATACTCAAAGCATATCACCCAGTTGCTTCAGCCAAGACTCTACTCTGAGGTAAATTCATAGACTGCAAATCTTTTAAAGAAGAAAAAAGAATGTAAGAATGCAAGAATAAAGGAGAGAGAAGGACAAGAAGGATGCAAAATAAAAGAAAGTTCCCAATGAGAAAAATAAAACTATAATTGAGTTTTTTTTAAATATAAATAAAATTTCTTCTTTGATTTTGCTTTATAATGTCTGTATCCTGGGAAGGCGAAACTGCTGTATTATCACATAATGCTGTGCTTGTACTGATGGAGATGGAATCCTTGCTGTGAGGGAGAGGAAATAATTTTGGAAAACCTAATAGTTGGTCCATAGCATTGATAAATAGTAGTCTTAGTTATTAGGACAGTTTATTCCACAATTGTAGTAAAATGATCAGTATCTTGGTTTGCTAAAGGTCCTTCAGTTTCTTGTTAAATGCTATTTGGCAACCTTAAGTATTTTATTTACTAGGAATTATTTAAAAATTATTTTCTTGATCACTTGGAACATTGACCTATTTTTATAACCCTCAGAGTTATATTGTTTCCTGAAAGATGGAGGGCGGAGTTCTGTTTTATACCACTGGTTTAATGCTTGGTCACAGAAGGCTGTCACTGTGCTGCTCAGCAAACAGAGGGAAGGAAGCACGCACTTGTCCCCAGGTCACACTTGAAGCACACACCTGTCCCAAGGTCACACCGGAAGCACGCACCTGTCCCCAGGTCACACTTGAAGCACGCACCTTTCCCCAGGTCATACCTGAAGCACACACCTGTCCCAAGGTCACACCTTAAGCACACACCTGTCCCTAGATCACACCTGAAGCATGCACCTGTCCCCAGGTCACACCTGAAGCACGCACCTGTCCCCAGGTCACACCTGGACCTGACACACAGTTTGCTAGAGCCCCCTTTGACTTACACACATCTACAGCGTGTTTGGGGTCCCTTGATTCTCTGCCACACGTGCCTCGATGTTCTCTTTATAGCCCAGGGTCCTTCCAGTAAAGTACCATTTTCTTTGGTCAGTTGGGGTTCTGTGGCTTGCAACCAAAAGCATCCAAATTGAATCATTCTAATGCTTTGGAATTTACTAAATTTGAAATGAGAAAGTCTGCATATTTTTAATAAAGTATATTTGGGAAAACCTTCTACCATTTGGCTTAATTTATAGATTGTGCTTGATTTTTTTCTTATCTGTGGCATGCAAATTAGCTGAAGAAAGTGCATTAATGTCAAGTATTTTAGCCATAAAATAAGTGAATTCAGACTTTCAGCTTGAGAGTTGAATGCTGGCAACCTTCCCTTAGGCCAAGAAAATAAGCTGTTCCACAGCATCTGTCTTTTAGAAACCTCGCTCTCTGGAGACTTTTTCACAGGAAGTTCTTAACTGAGATCACGAGACTTGGAACTGTTGTTAAACTTAACCATATAGCGAAAAAACTGTTCACTGGGCAAGTAACAGACCAGTTGTTCTTAGAACTGCTGCCTCTCTGGGGCTCAGGCCTTGTCTGGGCCTTCTGCTCCTGTTTTCTCCTGGGTCTATGCTTCTCAGGACGCTCGTCCTGTTGGCCGACTTGCCCCCAGTCCTGTAGGCCTGTCTACATCTCAGAGCAAGTCCCCCCGGCTTACTCTTCTAAGGAAAAATCTCATGGCTATCACATTTATTCGATGTTATTTTCTGCGTAGTGAAAGTTTTCATATAGGTTATGGGAAAATTGCCTAGAAAAAAATGGTTAGCGGTAGCTTATGATTTATGGTACACCTCCATGGTTATTAGATACAATGTATCTTAGAAGTAATGATTATGAAAATTATGTAGCAACATGGGAACATGCTCATTATAGACTTTTAAAGGGAAAATCAAGACTCAAAATTATATGTATATTATGATTACAATTGTTATTACATGATTTTACTTCCAAAAGAATGGAGAACGTAACATCAGTCAAAGAGAATTTATTTTTAGTATGTTTATTGCATAAAATACTTACATATACTTTACCAAACTATTTCTGAGTATTAAGCATTCCATAACCTTCCTAATTTTAAAATACTGTCCTCAAGCATCAGTACTAGAGTTTTTTGTTTATCCGATTATTGTGAGAACATGGAATGTATAAAATAGAATATTTTTTCTTTCTACCTCCCAAATTCTTGCATGCTCTCTCTGTCCCCTGACTCTCCCTCACACACACACAACACAAATGATTTGTTAGATAAACTCAGAAGGGAAGACTAAAAATAATTCAGCTTCTACAGCACTGCTCTAGCTCCAGTGTAAAGTTGGACTCTTTCTATTAATTAAGACTTAAGACCTTATTAGAGTTTCAGTAGAGAAAAGAAGTCACATTCGAAGGTTTTTTAATTAAATAGTTTAATAAAGAGACTATTCACAAAGGTATGGAAGATTAAGGGAACTGGGAAGGAAGGGTGAGGCCCCCAGGAACTAGCAACTGTGCAAAGACATTGCCACTGGAGCCTGGAGGAGCAAGGGTGGCCCTGGGGGCTGCGGTCATGTGACACAGACTGTTTTGGAACTAGGCGGAGCTGAACTAAATGTTGTTAGATTGGTCACTTTGTTTCTTCAAAGACAGGATCTTGTTCTACTGTTCAGGCTGAAGCGAAGTGGTGGGATCATGGCTCAGTGCAGCCTCTAACTCCTGGGCTCAAGGGATCCTCCTGCCTCAGCCTCCCGAGTAACTGGGACTACAGGCACCTGTCACCACACTGGGCTTGTTTTTTAATTTTTATAGTGGCAGGGTCTCTCTATATTGCTGGTCTCAAAGTCCTGGCCTCAGCAATCATCCCACGTCAGCCCCGTAAAGTGTGGGGATTGCAGGCATGAGCATGGAACGGTTCACTTTAAAACTATTTTTTGGAGGAGCTGCCTGGGAAATGTGTGGACGCATAGGTGGCATGACCAGCCGGATCTTCCTCTAGGCATCGAGCCAGTCACTCAGATGGGGCGACATGGCGCCAGCTTCCTTGGGTGTACAAGAAAGGATTTCCTCTGGAGCTCATCTCGCCCCTCGGGGCAGTGGGCAGTTCATTATCTTTGTCTTGGGTTTAAGGTCTGGACCTGACATTACAGACCGTGTTTCCTACTTCCGTGGCATTCTATTCTCGCTCTGAACCTGAATTTCCTGCTCCCTAAACCTTTCCCCCAACTTCCCCTCTGATCCCCTCAGAGCCAGTGGACACCTTGTCCTGGTGGGGGGTCAGGAGAGGAAAGGGGATCCTCTGGTTTGCTTCCCTTGTCTGCACCCTGCTGTGTGCCACAGGGACAGCGCTGGACGCCCCTCTGCACGCCAGGCCTCCTCCCCGAAACCCCCCCACTCCTTCCAGTCTCCTGACATTGTCCTCGGTCCTCCCTCCTGTTTTGTCACTGGGGTTTACACTTTTTAGACAGTTTTTCTTCATCATTTTCATGCCACCTCAGGGAGGGAGGAGGCCCCTCCTGGTGGCCGTCCCCAGGCTGCTTCATGTACACTTCCTTTGAAATCTTGTCAGGGAAATTTTACCCCAAAGCAAAAGAACACTGCTAGGTTGTCAGCTCTAAATTAAGCTGCTTCTGCGGCAAATTGCCTAATCTTTCCTCCTGCCTGGTGTTTAAGCGTTACCACAAGGATGGGAGGTGGTGAATGGTGGCAGGAAGTTCGTTGAGTGCCGATTATGTGCCTTGTGGACAATACTTTACCTCCCGGGGCTTCAAGTGCAAATGACTGAAATTAAACTCATGTTTACCTGTCTGTAGGATCATTCTGTGAAGTGTTGATTCTCGTGACTCTCTCTGAAGTAGGTGAAGGTTAAGTAAGGTGGTGTCTGGGAGCCCAGGACCATCAACCTGGGGGACAAGCTTCTCCCTCCAGCATCGTTATGTGCTGAAGGAATCCTGACTCTCAGCACCGCCATGCACAAAGGAGACCCACGAAGGTTGTAGAATATGTGGTGCTCCTGTTACAGGGGTAATAGTTGAAGTGATCTCTGAGGCTGGGCACAGTGGCTCAACCCAGCTGTAATCCCAGCACTTTGTGAGGATCCTTTGGCCTCAGGAGTTTGGGACCAGCCTGAGTCTCTACTGAAAGTAGACAAACTAGCTGGATATGGTGGTGGGTGTCCATGTTCTCAGCTATTTGGGAGGCTGAGGCAGGAGGATTGCTTGAGCCTGGGAGTTTGAGGTTGCTTTGAGCTGTGATGCCACGGCCTCTACCCAGGGTGACAGAGTGAGACTGCACCCTCCCCTCAAATAAGGTGATCTGTGAATTCAGTGTCATCTGCGACTCAAACTTAGAGCCTTATGTTCACAGATTGGTACTTAGTGATGCTATTGCTTTGTTCTAAAGTCAGTGGTTTTCAATCTTTTTTATCCCAGGGCACACTTGAACCTATAGTTAAACTCCCATGGCACACTTAAATAACGTTGATATATATTTAAAAAAAAAAAAAAAGAGCATAAAAATATATATACTTACTGGGCTTTGAACTTCTTTCAGAAATAATTAAGGATCTTTAAAATTTTCACGGCACCCCTGAGACCCTCTCCTGGCATACCCACGTGGCAGCAAACTGGTTGAAAACAGCTGTGCTAAGAAATGGATGGCGCACGTGCCCTCCACCATGCGGACGGGCCGTGGGCGTGCGTCATTTAATCAGGGTGGGATTTATTCCAGGGAACCCAGTCTTAGTAAGAACTCTAGGACTCAGGAGATTCAGGAAGTCACCAGACAGCGCTATGCTTTGTTTCCCCAGCGTCTCCCCTGGCCCGGGGCATCTCCGCCGCTGCCTGCCACCTTCCGTCTTTTCCCCCCACTGGCTGCTTCTCTGCACCTTGCACTTGGCTGCTCCCTGTCCTCCTGGCTTTCTGGCACGGCTTCGTAGAAACGACGAGCTCCGACGAGCTCTGTGTCTGGTTCCCAGGAGGGAGAATGAGCGGCCCAGCCGGTCAGGTGTCTGTCTGCAGTCCAGAGTTGGGACGGGCAGTGAGGTGCCCTGTCTATGAAGGGCTGGAAAATACGGCGTCTCTGCTAGAACATGTGCAACCCCCTCTCTCTGAAGGAGTGGCTGTTACTCTTATCTTTTCATAAGTAAAGTATTTTGTCCAGAACTTAGCAGATGAAGGTTGGGGTGAAGTAGAGGACTCTGAGCAGCAGAAGAGGCACCTGGGGCAGGAGTGGGGTCCTCTCAGACTACTGGGCGGTGTTCCTGACAGTGACCCACACGTGTATCTGGCTGCTGCTCTCATGTTCCCCAAGTGGGCACTAAGAAAGCAATCGCAAATGCAGTTTGGGAAAATGGGGCCTCCATTGCTTAGGGCCACACGTGAACAGACAGATCTTCAAGTTCCCATCTCCGTGATTCTCCAAATGTCATTTTGTACACAGAGGCCACACGTCACGGACTGAAAGGGAATGGGGTGGATGCAGCTTCTGAGAGAAAGTCGGAAAACGGAAATGGCACTGAGCGGGGAGCTGCTCTCAGAGCAAGGTCCTCATTTCATCTGGAAAGGGGTCCTGAGAGTCACACCGTCCAGACGTCGTGTCATCATTTAGATGTACCGTCTGTGTTCTAGGTCTTTCCTGAGTTGCTTTGAAAATGAGACTCTGAGCCGAACTTAAGAACGAGAGAAATGCGCTGGGCCTGGTGGCTCACACCTGTAATCCCAGCACTCTGGGAGGCTGAGGTGGGAACACAGCCTGAGCAAGAGCCCGGCCCTGTCGCTACTAAAAGTAGAAAAACTAGCTGGGCATTGTGGTGGGTGCCTATAGTTCCCACTATTAGGGAGGCTGAGGCAGGGTGATTGCTTGAGCCCAGTAGTTTGAGGCTGCTGTGACGTAGGACGCCATGGCACTCTACCAAGGGTGACAGAATAAGACTCTGTCATAAAAAAATGAGAAAGGGAGAAATGATGACAAGTTGCCAAGAACTAGTTGGCTAGAACCGAGGCTCTGAGGCCCCTAGGGAAGCAGCTTCTCCCTCTGTGGCGCTTGACTCAGTCTTACTTTATGCCCCTTTCTTGTTTCCTCTCCTGCTTTCAGGGCTCAGAGAAGGGGTATCTGCTTGTGTTTGGACTCAGAGTGACACCCCTGATCTCCCAGTGCCCTGTGCGATCACCCTAGTTAGGAAGGCAGAGTTTGTGTCGTGCACTGGGGCCAGGGAGGATGGTGGGCACGATGATGCCCAGTGCTGTCCAGTGCGAGCAGAAAGTGGTAGTGCTGATTTTTCAGTTCTCTAGGCAGAGAGCAGGCCAGCCAGCCAGGTATAGCACTGGGTCACTCTTGTGGTTTTCTGGTGACCCAGAGATGAGGGCGGCCAAGGGGTGGTTGTAGGACCTGCCAGGGCTTGTAGAGAGGGACACTGACTATTAGTGTGCTCCCTAAAAGAGAAAGTTTTGAGTAGACTCTGGACCCCAAGATGAGTATTTATTCTGTGGAAGAGAGCAGAAAAGCCTTTACAGGTAGGGCCACATCAGCGATTTGATGTGAAAAAAGAGGATCAAGGGGACCTCACGGTTTTAAATGATGTTTTTCTTTAAAAATTGGCCCCGGAACTTTCAAAGATGCTAAGCATTGTGAACTGCTTGAACTTAAACAGACGCTGTTTTGTCAACCCTCTCTCTGCCTTGAAGTGGGAGTCGCATTAACCATCTAAAGTGCAAGTTTAAATACAGCGCCTTGGAAGAAGACTAAAATTCTATGTAATTTCACATAATTAAATGTAGCTATTTTGTCGTGCTACAATTTTCCGCTTTGCTCCTTATGTCTGCAATTTTGATGTTGGTCACGGAGCCGGATGGTTTATTTCAGTGCGAGCTCACCCATGTTTGTAGGGTGCAGATGGCAATTACCCCCTGCCCAAAACCAGACGAGATGCCCCAAGTTCTCAGTTTAATGACACTTGGTAAATTTTTAGCAAAGAAAATAGTGAATCCTCTTCACATGCGAGCCCGAACAATGAAGGCAAAGTAGTTTTCAAAGGTCGCTTTTCCACTCCTCTGTCCCTTTTCTGTGCTGAGAGTTTGATTGCGCTTATTGACATGAGAGCTTCTAAACAGGGTGAGATTACTGAGCAATTCTAAGGGTTAATATGTTTTTGATTACAAGAAACTATTTTTTCAAGCCTATCTTAGGGAACCTTTATTTTCTTGTCTCTTTGAATAAAGAATCATGCAAAATGTCAAAAGTTTGGAGTTTTATGAGTCTTGTGTGCAATTTTTTCTCATTCCCTTTCCATCACACATGAAAATTAATATTTTGAATTTTCTATGCTTTTTCTGTGTAGAAAATTATTCATGCACTAAGCTCCTTGAAGTCAGAAAGCCGACCTCAGTCTCTGAGCGCTGTCATGTGCACTTCATTATTATAAGCATAGCAGGGGGCCGCAGGCCAAGAGATTACAAAAGAAATACAGGGTTGAGTCCCCACTCTGCAGAACTCAGTCCAGCGGGGCTCAAGGAGTACAGCAGTCTTTACATTTTCCTTTTAAAATAGACTTAACTCTGTAAAAGTCTGAGAAGGCCCACATAAAAATACTGATATATGCATACAAAAGAGTATGTTAATATGACGAATGCTGTGAAGGTGGCTTGCAGAAGACGCATACCCGTCAGCCTGAGCCTAATTCTGGTCTGATGGCTTTGCAGCGGGCACCAGGCCACTTCCAGGGAGGGTCAGATACTGTTACTTACGCATCAACTTGCAAGGCATTTGAGGCAGTGGGTAAAAGTTACTCATGATTCACAAATACTCCCCCAGCACACACCCCCTGTCTTCTTTATAGTCTGGCTGACTAACTTGGTCCTGCAGGGATTGCTGCAGTCTCTTGCTTTCTTTTAAAATTCGTATGTGCGTGTGATTATGTTCACTACAATTTAGAATATGTGCTAGTTGGATACTTATATGTTTTTACTGTGAACTCAAACATGGAATTACCCAAACCCAGAAATGTACAGGACCAACTGAGAAGGGAAGATATGTGGCAGGTGACAGGGCCTGTAGGGCGGCCTGCTGGCCACCACACCTGCAGAGACGCAGGGGTGGCTGGGTGCCGCCTGGCTGTTGCCTCTGAAGAGGGTGTTTGATGTGTGGGGAGAGGGCGGCGTCCAAGGGCGGGAGCGCACGGGCACTGAAGTCCTGGTGACAGGACAGTCCTGCTCTCTGACTTTTAGAAGTAATTTTGAGGCAAGTATTAAGCTACAAGTAAAATAGATTTATCCATCTGTTTTGGAGGTAAGTAGAGAGGATTTTCCCTCACTTTTTTCTTTAAGCTTCTGTGTTATAGCCTTTTATACCAGTGTGAGTGAACCCACTCATCTGTCAGGAGCTTCAAACTCTGTGGCTCTCAGCTAAAATTAAAACCAAAACTTGTTCACAACAAACTTGTCAAAACAAACTCATGATAATAGGAACACATGTTGGCAATTCCTAGTAACCTGGATTTGCTCTACTTTGGCTTCCCTGTGCAATTAGTGAACCTGTTGAAAGCGAAGTTGGGGCCAGGAGTTAGCTCTGAGCAGGAGGCTAGAATATGACACTCTGGAAATACTCGAAAAGCTAATGATCTCAGTGTAACTGCTATTAGTCTTTCAGGTATAATCACTCAAAGTTGCCTTAAGGTATTTGCGGTTTGTGTTTTTATTAGAGTGGAATGTTTCAATGTGTTTGTACTTTCTGCAGGAGAATTTTGCTCACTAGGCCAACACCGTAACCTTGAACCTAGATGGTAAAAGTGGGAAATTTCCCTGTTGCTCGGCGCTGAGCTCTGCTCATTAGCTGCTAATGAGAATGGCATTGGGCAGAGATCCATGGGGGCCGGGGGCTTCATGCTTAGGAGCGTCTTCAGAGGCACAGGGTGAATCCCCATCTCTAGGCAACATAAGGCATGTGCCCATCCTGTGACAGTGTGGTCTTGAGGAAAGTGTGTAGATGTTTAGTATATTGTATCCCATACCTAGAACCAAGAAAAACCCAGCAAACATGGCTTGTCTAGCACAGCTGGGAGTTTCACAGAGTAGTCAGCAATATTCTTCTTTAATGGCAAGAGGAAAAATCTAAAAAAGAAGAGACCAAAAACCCTCGAATTTTGGCCTATAACCCAAGTGTGCTGTTGAACCTGAAAGTGATATTTTATTCTGTGTTGAATGTTTTGCACAATATTTTTAGTGTGGTTCTTGCTTTTACTGTGTCTTAAAAAGTCTCCCATGTTCTCATTTCGTAGCACAGTGCCTGACTCACGAAGAGTAGAACGCAGGGTACACAAGTCAATTCTTCGGCGTGTCCCCACCTCCAGCCCGCCAGGCTTCCAGCACACTTTCAGAGAGTCGTTTATCCCTTCTGCATTAATGTTCTCTTTGCTTACTCCTCACTCCTTTGAAATCGGGGTTAACAGCTCCCTGTTCTGCTCCTTGGAAGTTACCAGGGATTGCTTAACTTCCACGTTCAATGTCTACTTTCAAGCCTTTGGACAAAAAGGAAAAGAGGCAAACTTGGGAGGTGAGCCCTGGCCTGTTCCAGCTGGACAGGCAGGCAAATGTCTGTCACCAATGCTCTCCCCAGCGACAGGAGAGTGTCTGAGCAAACACCCAGCGATGCTGTTTTCCAGATGTGCCTCCATGACTATGATTAGCCTGGTTTTTCTTCAACCTACTGACCTTCCCAGGTTTGACCCCTATAATTTTAGGGGCTAGAACAAAATATATATTTGGGTTCTTTCATTCAAAAACCAAGAAAAACTACAATTGAGGTACTCAAATATAAATTTTTTCCTTTTGATACCGGAATTTTATTTTCAGTAGGGTCTTGGTCTCAGTGATTTGAAGAATGAATCCATGACCACAGATCAGTAGTAAGACAGGATTTATTTACAGCAAAGAAGACAAAAACACCAAAGCTCCTGGAAGAGAGAAACAATCCAAGTCAGGGGGAAAAAGCTCACTCTCTCTTAGAAGGGTACAGGTAAAACTTACTAAATGAAGAATATAAAGATCTTAACACAATAACTAAGGAAATGCCGTGAAGGCTATGTTAAACAGTTTGATGAAAATATTTCAGATTGTATATGAAACCAGCAAATTGTACCCCATGATTGCATTAATGTACTCAGCTATGATTTAATTAAAAAAAAGAAAGAAAAATGCTGTCTCTCCTTCTCTCTGTCCCTCTGTCTGTCTCTGGGCTCTTTGTCTAGGGGTATATATAGGCACATGGGTCCCTTGTATATGAGGCCAGGAAATGAATGGATACAGTCCCTTCCGCTGGGGCAAAGTGAATGAATGTATTAATGAATGGACACAGTCTCTTGCTGGGGCAAGGTGAATGAATGTATAAATGAATGGACACAGGCCCTCGCAGGGGCAAGGTGAATGAATGTATTAATGACTGCACATTAATACATTCATGGAATTGAGGCCTAGGAAACTTACCATGAAATTGACCTAGGCATAGGAAATCTGGGTTCCTGTTCAGTCTTAAGTGCAAAGGGAAGGAGACACCAGGACACCAGTGTCTCCCCAGCAGTTGTCCAGCCCCTCTGGCTACTAGGGGTGGGGTGGGGGGGAGGTCACCCCTTGCCTATTGTCCAGCCCGCTGGTTCCTCTGCCAGCTGCTGCTGCTGTACCAACACTGCCCAGGTGGAGGCGGCGGGTCCTCCAGCTCAGCTGGGCTGAGCTGCCTGGGGCTCCACCTGTCCTATATCACTTTCCTCTGCAGTTTCCCTCTTGGGCTTTTATTTGCTATTTAATGGCATTCTAAGTAAAGAAAAATAGAATTTGGAATTATTAGTGTGGATTTTACTATCGATTTTTATACAGTGCAATGCCAAATTAAACAATTATTATTTCGTAGTTCACACACACACATGCACGTGTGTATTTCATTGTCACCAGAATAGTAGTATCACTGCATGAAACAAACTCTAATGCTTTTTATTCATTTATGGACACATGTATCCTACCAACACTCCCTATGGGTCAGCTTACAGGTGAGGAAGCGCTAAAAGAAGAAGGAAATGTGGGTTTCCTTATCTTTCCCTCTCTCCTACAGCAACATTTTCAGTACCAGTGGTTAGTTAATACCGGGCAGTAACTCAGCAAGAAAAGATACTGCAAGCTTCTCAGTCACTCAGGTTGCTTGGAATGTGATTTCTTCCAAGCCTACATGTTCTGGCACGAACAGAAAGCGTGTTCCCTCCAGGCCTTCAGCCCCCACTCCCACCCTCCGAACTGGATATTGGAGCTTGCTGACTGCAGACACACTGAGTCCTGCTGAGTGGCCGCACATCCTGTGCCCACTGGACGTCCATGTTCACGACACTCATGCCTGAGTAGGGTGGCCAAGGACGGTGGGTGTGTCCTCACACACACTCCCCTGTCCCACCCAACTCTCCTTACAAAACACAAGCTCAAAGATAAAATTAGGAATTTCAGGACCCTGGCCACAGACCCTTACTTACCCTCTGCGTGGGGCCCTTCTGGGCCTGACAACACAGGCCACACGCCCTGAAGCTGGCCCTGGATGCTCCCTGGCTTCCCTGCGTCATCCAGCCCACCTCATAAATGTCGTGTGTGGTGCTGTCATCACCTTCTCTTTCTAGATTTCATTCACCTTTAGGCTTCAATGTATCCCCCCTCTGTCTACCCTTCAGCTTTCCCCCAGATTCCGCGTGTCTAACTTGCTGAGTACTTCTCAACTGTGTTTCTAAGATAAAATCCACCATTTTTCTTCTAACACTGTTCTTTCTGGTTCAGCTATTAGAACCAAAATGCTCCATCACGTGGCCCATAGTCTGCACAAGGCTGGTTACATGAACTCTCCATCACGTGGGCCACGGTCTGAGCAGGACTCATCACGTGGACTCTCCGTCATGTGGCCCACAGTCTGCACAGGGCTCGTTACATGCACTCTCCATGACATGGCCCACAGTCTGCACAGGGCTCGTTACATGCACTCTCCATCACATGGCTCACAGTCTGTGCAGGGCTGGTGACGTGGACTCTCCATCCTGTGGCACACAGTCTATGCAGTGGTGGTGACGTGGTAGCTGCTCAGAAGACATTGGTTTGTTGACCACATTGAAAATCTACCTCCAGCTACAAGTGGTAAGATTCAACCTCACTCATTCAGAAATCAGTGGTTCCAGTTCTACATTCCCCAGGTCCTCACTGCTTTCCTCTTTTGCCTTTCACAGTTATTCTTACAATGTCTTCAAGCCCTTGGACAGAGGCAGGGAATGCAAATGACATTTGACCATCCTCTGCTCTTAGCACTCAGCCCAGGCCTGAACAGGAGAGGCACTGGCAGGAACAGTAGACATGGGGTTTGAAGTAAATTTCATCCGCCTGTGCTCACAACTGCCTTCCAATCAATTTCCTGATAGTGTCACTTCTGTTCCCTTTTCTGCTTGTTATGTACATGCGCATTTAAGAAGCTCCACCCATGGGCCTCAGAGGTGGTCCCTCCAAGGCCACGCTGTCTACTGTCAGACTATTTGTCATCTTCTCTGTCACAGGAATTGTAACTTGATGGATTTTAATTACGATGCCACAGTGTCCCCAGTGCTCCCCTTGCTGGTTAGGCCATTAATATGATGACAGTATTTGCTTTGTTTTTCTGCTACTTGCAGTTTAGACCAGAACCCAGGAAAGGCCGAGGATGTTAAAAACAGCAGCAACAACAAAAAAGACAGAACTAATAAAGCAGGATGGGGGTTTCGATTATTTGGCTTATACTTACTGAGGTCCGAGTTGGTCCCTATTTTGGGGGATCCTCCAGGTCAGCTTCCAGCTCTTTTTGCTTCAGTATGGCACTGTGGGAAGACCAGGGTTCAACCAGGCATTCCCTGCCTGCAGTACTGAGGTAGAATTTGTACTCATTTCAGACAGCCCAACCCCTGGAAATAACACTATTTGTATTATAAATCCAAAGAAATGCCAAAATGCCAGGTGGCTTCCTGGAGTGGTGTTAGGCCCAGGGAACAGGAAGCTGACTCCGAGCCTGGTATCAGCCTCTCCCTCCACTCTGCATTCTGGCAGATATCAAAATGCTAGTTATTTACGAAATTTGGAGGTAATACTTTAATAAGACTTGCTTGTAGACTGTTCTATGATACATTTCAATTATGAAACATTAAGTAATTCTCTAATATAGAGATATTCTGTTTTATGCTGTTATTTTAAACAGTATTAACAGTTCTGTAACTTTGCACTATGCACCACTAAAGGCAATAAAGTAGAAAATCACTCAATCAAAAAACATTGATCGAACTTTTGATGCACATAGCAGTGTGAGTCATAAAATAGAAGTGAAATGAACAACTCCTACCTTCAGAAAATGAATCTCTTTAAGGTAACAATAATAGAGGTCTATGGATAATTAAAGGACAATCCAGCACAGTATATTCAGTTGTACAGTTAAAGAAAGAGGTTAGAAAAGAAAGAAATCATATCCCTGGGAAGAGGAGAAAGTGAGGCTTAAATTGTCTTTCTCTTGGAAAGTTGGTAAGGATGAGAGAGGACATTCATCTGTCTATCCAGGGGACAAGTGAGAAATAAAATATCTCACTTTTAGACATCAGTAGATGCTGTGAGGCTATTTCTCACTTCTTTAGTGGCAAAAAGACATGACATTTCCAAAGACTGGGCAATGTGGAGTAATGAGGAGCTGGGGTGTGGCTTGATTACGAAGGAACTTAAAGATTGGAAAGAACAGCTATCTTGACAGGCTGAGAAACTATTTCTTAAAGGGAGTAGAGTGGCAGAGGGACATGAAAAGTATTGATTCAGATTCTTTGTTTTTAATTGTGCAGTCTTTTCAATGTTGAGGTGTGGAGTTCTTTCCTGTATATTCTAGATAGATGTAAGTCTGTTATGAGTTGTATCATATGAAAATATCTTCTCAGAGTAAGAGAAAATATTTTTGATGGTGCCCTTTGAAATGTAATGTTTCTAATTTGAGGAATTCCAGTCTATCTATTTCTTTTGTTATTGCTCATGCTTTTAGTGTCATATGTAAGAATCCTTTGCCAAAATCGAAGTCATGAAGATTTGGCCCTGTGTTTTCTGCTGGGAGTTTTGCAGTTTTACTCTTATACTCAGGTCTTTGATCCATTTTGAGTTAACTTTTGGAAATGGTATAAAGTAAGGATGCAGTTTTATCCTTTTGCCTGTGGCTCTCCAGTTTCTTTCCCCATTGAATGGCCTTGATATCCTTGTCAAAAATCAGTTGACCGTAGTGATACCAGAGTTGCAGGTTCTTGGTTTTGGTGATTTGAAGAATAAATCCACGGACACAGATCAGTTGTAAGACAGAATTTATTTACAGAAAAGAATACAAAAACACTAAAGTTTCCAGTAGGGAGAGAAAACCCAAGTCGGGACAGAAAAGCTCTGTCTCTCTCCCTCTCTCCCTGGGCTCTTTGTCTAGGGGTATATGTAGGTGTATGGGTTTCTTCTATATGAGGCCAGGAGTTCAATGGACATAGTCCCTTCTGCTGGGGCAAGGTGAATGAATGTATTAATGAATGGACACAGTCCCTTCTGCCAGGACAAGGTAAATGAACGTATTAATGAATGGACACAGTCCATTCATGGAATTGAGGCCTAGGAAACTTATGTGAAATTGACCTAAGCCTAGGAAATGGGGGTTCCTATTCAGTCATAAGTGCAAAGGGAAGGAGACACCAAGACGCCAGTGTCTCCCCAGCAGTTGTCCGGCCCCTTTGGCTATTGGAGCCTCCGGTGGGGGTCAGAGGCCTCCCCCTTGCCTATCATCCAGTCCACTGGTTCCTTTGCCGGCTACTGCCGCACCGACACCATCAAGGTGGAGGCTCAGATCCGCTGAGCTGGCTGGGGCACCACCTGTCCTGTATCGATTCTCCTTCTCCGAGTAGAAACTAACTGCTCTTAGGGAAAAAGGACGAAGACTCGATCTAACTGCTTCCTGCTGAATCGGGCGATGATAGAAGGTGGCAGTCAGGGTTTCTCTAGAGGGAGAGTGATTCAGGGGTCCACGATAGAATTAGGTCTTGGACTGGAACCATCTTTATTGTGTGTGGCTTGATGACATTTCTGGAATATATAAATCTGATTAGTATAATCGGTAAAAGGCAATGATAGGATAGTGTCAGGTTACACGTATTAATTTAGTGATACTGAAAGAAAACTATATTAACATTTTTCTTGCTGTTTTCTAAATAATAACTTCAAATTTTCCTTAGGCTCACAAGTGTAGGTGGTCTGTGGTTGGCTGTCTTCATGGTCTGCTTCCATAGAAGGTGGAGGGTTCTAGGATTTTACTCATGAAGGATGTGTCCAGGAATTGACTCCCATAACTTTAACAACTGTAGAAGAAGACAAGATAACAGAAAAGGGACCTTCCCAAGTCAGCATTAGGGAAGGTGAATTAGAGGGAAGAGTGTTGGTCATGATCAGATCTCTAGGAGAAAAAAGCTGTTTTAGTGTTGAATGTGAAAATGTAGTTGGGAGGTTTTTAAGGATTTGTTGAAATTTAGTTAAAGAAGTAAGATGTTTTATTAATTTTGTAGTTTCTTGATTTAGTAATAGATTCTTGTCTCATATTTATACAAATGGTTGTTCCTACTTAGTAAGTCCCTCCCCCAAAGGGGAGCAGGACTTTTAGGCGTAAGAAAACAGCCAGTCATCCCAATTGCAGTTTAAAGGCTGAGTGAAAAATTTGGTAACCAGCTTTCTAGACACCCCCTGTATAGTTATGAATTTGGGGGATAAAAGACCAGAGTTAGAGAAAAGTACAGAAAAGGTTGCTTCAGTGTTCAGAAGAAATTTTGTCTCCTGGCGCTCCACTATAAGGCAAACCTGGGGCTCTTGAGGGGTGATGACACAAGCTGGAGCCATGAGAATTGGCCCAAGGCACCCTCAGTCTAGTTTGGGCTCCGATGGGGTCACTGTCCCAGGAGGCCTTCGCTTCTGGGGACAGGCCACCCTCCAGTGGTCATCCTTATATTCTGGACAGGGGCCAGGTGGCTTGCCCAGCCAGTGGTGCTGCTGGGGGCAGTCTTTTCTGAAGTGGCCAGTCTGACCACATTGGAAGCACTTGTTTTTCGCTCCTCTGGCTTCCCTCTGCCCCTGTAAGTTGCTCGTTTGTCAGAGTGCCATCACTAGAACCGTTATCCTTTTTTTGATCCCTCCTCTCTTTTTCCTCCTTTTCTTCCTGATCTCGGTTATAAAAGACCATAGTGGCTGTTTTAAGAAGATTCTCTAGGTGATGATCTGGACCTAAAGCCAATTTCTGGAGTTTTCTTTGAATGTCTGGAGCTGTTTGAGTGATAAATTTGTCTTTTAAAATAATTTGACCCTCTATGGAGTCAAGTGTCAATTGGGTGTGTTTTCTCATTGCCTCCCTAAGCCTCTCAAGGAAGGCTGAGGGACTCTCATTTTGCTCCTGACAAATAGTAGATAACTTGGCATAATTCACAGGCTTTTTCTTGGACCAACGTAAACCTTCTAGGATACATGTTAGAAAATGTTTACACCACCATTCACCTTCTTTCACAGGGTCCCAATCGGGATCCTCAAAGGGAACTGCCTGTCTTCCCGTGGGGTATCTGTCCCTTTCTCCAGGAGACATGCTGCCATCAGTATTGGACATGAACCATAAATCATCCCACTTCCTAGCTTCATCTAGGACTTCATTTTTTTCATTAAACATTAAAGTTTGATCTAGTAGTAACATTATATCTCTCCAAGAGAGGTCAAAGCTTAGTCCTAACTCCTGGAGAACATCTGTGTACTTATTGGGGTCATCAGAAAATTTTCCTAAATCACCTTTAATTTGCTTTAAATCTGCTAGAGAAAATGGAGTGTATACTCGCCCACTTTCCCTTTCACCACTCACAGTCTCAACCAAGGGACACAGAGAAGGATGTGGTTGCCTTCTGGGGGTCGCAGTAAGACCAGAAAAAACTCTTGGGACAGCCTCCCTCTTGGGTTTTCTGGACACATGGAGGAAGGTGTGGGAGAAGTAGGTGGAGGGTTTGAACTAGGTGGTGTCTCCCTCGAGAATCCCCGACCATTTAGGGAAGTTACCTCAGCTAAGAGAGCAGAATCTATCTGACAGGTCTTACACAGCTGGGGGTTGTTCCTGAGGGAAAAGAACACTTGCACATAGGGCACCTCAGATCACCTTTCTTCCTTTTACAAAAGGTATCTAATTGGAAAATGGTATCATAATTAAGAGTACCCTCTGGGGGCCATTGTTCACCAGTGAAGAGTTGATACTTAGGCCAGGCCTGGGTACAGAAGAAAACTGTACATTCTTTTTTCAGCATCTGGGGATCAAACCTGTCCTAGTGCTCCAGAATACAGCCCAGCGGGGTGTTCTATTGGCGAGAGAATATGTTACCCATTTGTGAGAAAGAACAAATGTTCAGCATCTTGATCAATCCCACCTCCTATTCCTGAGTCATCAGAGAATCCTCTGACCAACCTAAGAAGCCTTCCAGCCAAACAAAAGGAAGCCCCCTCCACTGCCTGGGGAAGAATCCCTAAGGAGAGCGGCCTCCTCAGCCCCCCTGCACTTGTCTGGAATTAGCCACTCTTACCAGTGTAGCGGTTGTGCCCGCTGGTTCTCCTGTCTTATAACGTCGGCAGCACAGCTCTGAGAAATGAGGTATCAGGGAGCCTGGTCCCACCGGATGCACGTGTTCTGCCCCTTTCTGCCCCTTCCCCCACTAGCCTCAGACTGTCAATCAAAGTGGGGATCAGTCCCATCCTGGAGAAAATGGCTGTGCGCTGTTTGCACATTTAACTCTATAGAATCTGTACCAGCTTTTTCTAAATTCCCTGAAACAAAAAGGAAAGTAGGCTCTCCAGCATGAGCAGATCTTGGTGTTAAATGCTATGCATTTACAACTTCCTCTTTCTTTCCCAAAGTTTACCAAGGCAACAATGAAATTTAGTTACAAATCAGGGTTGGGAGACACTCTGAAACTTTTTGTATTACAATTAGTTGCACTTAGCTGAAGTCCTAGAGAAACCTAGAATTATCTTAAACTTCTTCACACTAGAAGAAATCAAATACCCAGGGTCATTCTCATTGCTCTTCTTTATTTTCAAGAGACTGAGTGGTAGCCCAGGTTCAGGGCCATTCCCACCTCGGGGAGTCATCCCGGGCTTCCCTTCACAGGCCTCTGGTTGCCCAGACACGCTGTGGAGGGGAGTCATTTCGCCCCTCGTTTGGAGCTGACCTCTGTTTAACAAGGTCAGTCCTTGTGTTTTTAGGAACATAAAAACACCAATGAAAAGCAGTAACTCTCAACCCACCTACAACATTCGAAGGCTCCTTAAAACATCTAATACACACTTGTAAAAAAAAATACCAGAATACCCTTACAAAATTAACTAAATACATAAACAATTTTTGCCTACATTCAAACAAAGCATATATACTATCACGGAGAGGAAGAGAACTAGAAGAGGTCTACAGAGATAGACAAAATCTGGGACCGTGGAAGAGAAGAGAAGATGGTAAAAGCTGGGAGAGCGTGAATTCTCGAAGGCCCTCCCAAGTCCTGGAGTCAGAACCATTGCTGGGGACCCCAGGGCCTCTGGGTGCTACCTCCTTACCTGGCTCTCAACCAGGGAAAAGGAATAAACAGAGACTAGGTTTAAAATTCTTCCAACAGTCCTTTTGCCTCTTTTCTGAAGCCAGGGGGAATCAGAAAGTTTGCTCCCCAA
>CAUYON010043039.1:0-26569 GCA_963573935.1 Arctocebus calabarensis | reverse complement strand
CCCTCCCTTTCCCTTTTCCCTGTATTCCTGTGCTATAATTGGGTTTTAGCCTTCATATGAAAGCTATAAATTAGCTTCATATTAGGGCTGAGTACATTGGATACTTTTATTCTTGAGATACTTTGCTAAGAAGAATATGTTGCAGCTTGTTCCTGTTATTATTATTACCACTGTATATGCACGGTACTTTAGGGGTCTGAGACACACAAATCTGACCTAAAGATGTTCTCAGAAGCACATCTCGTCTGCAACCTGTAGACTGCCTGTGTATGTCTATGTTTTTTACAAATTTGAAGTAGTGGCACATTTTTAGTGGTTCTAAAGCATAGCTGACTCCACTATTCAATATATTAAAATAAACCTTCAAATCTTTCCTTTTGTGCAGTTGCTAAGCCAAGTTTCTGTATTAAATCATTGATGGGTGATTAAAAAAAACAAACACTCAATTGCAAGAAATTATATGTCCCTACAGGATTGGTAGCTTGTTGATTTGGTTTAGCATTTCAGCCTAGTGAGATTTGATTTTTGGACGTGCTTTTAGGGCATTATTACACTTGTAAAAACCCCTTGGGGACACATCTCCTTTGAGCCTTATGACAGGCTGTGGACGCTGCAGCCTTTGCCTCCCATTGTGACTTTCAGGTAACAACTGAAGCTGTTGTCCAGGTCCTGACTTGCTGTCCATGCTGATTGCCACTGCTCCTTCCAATTCTTTTCTTTCTTTTTTTCTTTCTCTCTTTCTTTCTCTCTGTCTCTCCCTCCCTTCTCTCTTTTCCCCTTCCCTTCCTTCTCCCCTCCCCTGCCCTCCCCTCCCCTTTCCTTTCCTCCCCTTAAACTTTCAACAGAGTCTTTCACTGTTCCTGGGTAGAGTATAATGGTGTCAGTCACCATAGCTCACATCAACCTCAAACTCTTGGGCTCAAGCAGTCCTCCTGCCTCAGCTTCCCAGGTAGCTGGGTCTATGGGTACCAAGATGCTGGCTAATTTTTCCAATTTTAGTAGAGACTGGGGTCTCACTCTTGCTCAGGCTGGTCTTGAACTCCTGAGCTCAAGTGATCCTCCTACCTCAGCCTCCCAGAGTGTTAGGTTTATAGGCATTAGCCACCGAGAATGACCTCCTTCTAATTCTTCATTCATGGTTTTCACCCACTGAACCATTCATTCAGCAAGTATTTATTGAGCATATGCTATGGTGCAAGACCCTGGAATAAAAGGTTTAAGGTTTATTTGTTAATAACAGATCTAAGACCCTCCACTCAATACCCTTTCCTTCAACTTTTGTGCCAGTGAACGAATTAACACCTATTTATTGAAAGACTAGTATATAAAAGGCAGACACAGAACTGTCAGTCTGCTAAGAGTTATTCAATTCACGGAGGCAGCTAAGCAGTAGTGCCATTCTCTAGTGTGCCAGTGGTTCCCAAATCCCTAGTGCAGCCTTGTCTGAGGCTGGTGGTGTAAGAATCACCGGAGAAGCTTTTATATATAGATATTCCTGGACCCCATCTTGGCTAACTAAATTCTTCAGAAGTTCGCCCCTCTATAATTAGTCATGTCTGTTACCGAATAATGTTCACTGTCAGTTTTCTTTATCAAATCAAAATATGGGCCGTAAGCATATATTACTTAAATGACGGCTATTTCCAAGTTAGTGAAGGTTAAAAAAAAAGTTTTACAGTGAACTTGTTCTGAGTAACCGGACTTACTTCTTTCTAGAGACTTGCTTAGTTTATAGGGCTCTGGTCAAAGATTGGGGAGCACCTCTGTGCTCACCACAGGTGATTCTCCTTAGAAATCAAGTTAGGACCTCTTTACACGGCACAGCCTCATTTATAGCTTGTTCCAGCAGTTCTCTCAGTGGGTGCCCAGACCAGCTGCATCAGAATTAACCGAGAACCTGTTAGAAATTCTTGGGCTTAAGTCTGGTGGCTCATACCCATAATTCCAGCACTGTGTGAAGCTGAGGTAGGAAGGTCACTTGAGCACAGGAGTTCAAGACCAACCTGGGCAACAGAGCAAGACTCCTGTCCCCATAAAACATAAAAAAAAAATCTGTGCGAGGTAGTAGTCCTAGCTACTGGGGAGGCTGAGGTGGGAGGATCTCTTACCATTGCACTCCAGCCTGGGGAACAGAATGAGACTCTATCTCTAAAAAAATAATAATTAAAAAAAAGTTATTACACTCCACCCTAGACCCAATTTACTGAATCAGAAACTCTGAGGGTGAGACCCAGGGACCTGCTTTAACAGGCCTTCCAGGTAGGTCTGACATGCTGTCAAGTTTGAGAATCACTGGCTTATATAGTAATGGCTTACATGAGGTTGGACAGTTAAGTTTGAGAACTTATCCTAGAAAAAGTGCTGTATATTTCATTGCTGAATATCAAGGGCCAAAGGAAATACTTTCAAGGTGGCTATATATTGCTTGATTAGGTTAGTGTTCCAGAACCAGGTCTCACCTGCTAGCACCTAAGCAAGCAACTTGTCTGAATTTGTCCATTTGGGATGGTGACAGCCTGGGCCTGTGGTACTGGTGCTATAGAAGGTAGCACTTCTGATAGTGTTTGTATGTTCCAAGGTTCTTGCTTTTCCTGAGAGTTCTCTTAGATGGGGTTAGCGGTTCAGTTTGCAGCCAGAAGACCAAGTGGACAGACTTATGTGGGATTTGGACCCATGACTCCAGCTCCTTCTTTCGAAGCAGCCGTGGCCCCATGGAGCCCGTGTCTAATGGAGCACAGGCAGCTTCCTCCCACTTGCTCACAGTCCTGAAGCTGCTGGAAGCCCATCTGATGTTTTGGATCCTGCCAATTTGTCCAATTTCCTTCCAGCTGTCTCATTTTACACTTTAGTTGCTGAATTAGCACATCTATGCTGTTTAAGTTCAAAAGGAGGCCACAGCATGGTGTCTGTTCTGCCTGTGTGCATACCCCAGAGACTGACTGGGCTTGAGTTGAGTTTCTCTATTTCTTGTGGACCTCAAGGGCTTCAGAGAGGCGGAGAGCAGAAAAATTCAGGACCCCCCTGCATAGGCAAAGATTAAGGTGGGACCAGTTAATTTTTTCTTGTCATACCATTATTTAGACTCTAGAGAGTTGTTTAAAAACATTCATTCAAATAATTTAATCTTCCTTTTTTTTTTTTTGAGGCTTGAAAAATTTTCCAACAAAGTGTGTTTAACCTAAGACAAGTTAAAAATACAAATAAGCATAAAAAAGAAAATAAGAATTGCCAGAAACGCTGTCATCTTACAATAACCTCTGGTTCTAATCTCGTTCTTTAATTTTATAGTATAGCTATGTGACCTTAGGAGTGATTCCACATTTGAGCCTCAGTTTTCTCCCACGTAACAGAATACCAACTTCAGGTTCTTGTGTTTGGATAGAAAAATAACCTAGGAACTTTCTCTGTCTGCCCTGTATTCTCCTCAGCCTCTATTTAGGCATGAGCAAGTGTTTTTTTTTTTTTTTTTGAGACAAATCCACACTCTGTTAACCCAGGCTAGAGTGCCTTAGCATCTGCCTAGCTCACAGCAACCTCAAACTCCCAGGTTCAAGTGTTCCTCCTGCTTCTGAGTAGCTGCTCCTGAGTAGCTGAGACTACAGGTGGTTGCCACAGTGCCCAGCTAATTTTTCCAATTTTTAGTAGAGCTAGAGTCTTGCTCTTCTCATGTTGGACTCGAACTCCTGACCTAAAGGGATCCTGGGGTCCCATTAGCACTGTGTCGGCCTCCCAGAATATTAGGATTATAGGCGTAAGCCACCACACCTGGCACCATGAGCAAGTATTTTTAAGCAGAAGAGGCATGCTCAAAAAAAAAAAGTATGCTGACAATTCACAAATCAGATCAGCACTCATGTCATGTGATGCCTTTTGTACTTAAATATAACGTTATAATGTTAACTCTTTTGGAAAAACAAAATTAACCCTTAGAAATTGCTGCTTTGCATATTTGCACAGGGCAAAATACCCCCAAGTTATAGTTGGGCTTTTAAAAAAATAATCTTCCAGCAGCTACGAATATTTGCATGTGAAGGTAAATATGTGACCTACATTACCAGAGTATGCTCCAACTGTTTTGCCCCCTCCCTCCAAGAACCTGGAAGGGCAATTCGAACACTTTTGGAAATTAGATGTAAACAGCATCAGGGGGCAGACTGCTTTATCTTAACGTGTCATGTGAAGTTGGATTGGTCTTGAGTAACGTGCAGTCTGGCCTGTTTGATCTGCATTGTCCATTTCATCAGTGCATACAGGCCATGTGCACAGGTGACACTGTCAATACAGTTTTCTCTTTGGGGTACATCAGACAGTTGTACTAACTGTGGACATCTCGGCCTATTTATGCTGGAGAAAGAAGAGCTTGTTTCTCTAGATTGCCATAGAACAGGGCTTCTGAGCCAGGACATATCACTGACCACAGGCACGGAATTTTCAGGACCCCAGAGGAGATGCAAATGAGTATGCAAAAGAATTTTTTTAAGTTTTAAGTCATATATGCACAGGACCTATTTTAATGGGAGTACGAGTTTATTTAATCTGAGGCCATACATTTGGAACTCTGTTGTCGAGAGTTGGATCTGATAAAGAGATTGAGCATTTTAAAATTAATTGGTGGGGCAAGCAAAGGGGAACTATTGAAGTTATACCATTGAGAGGGAAAATAAATAACTATGACAGAATTTTAAAGCACTAAAAAGGCGTATGGAGCCACAAGCCCTGTCCCGTCTTCACATGGAAGAGTTTGGGCCAACTGCATCTGAATACTCATTCCTCAGCACCTGTGGCCCTCTGGAGGAACGGGGGAAGGAGTCCAGAGGAGCCATGTATGAATAACACAACTGAGAAAATAATTGGGGTCAGTAAACATTCATAAGAAAAAGGTGGAGTCTTCACACCTAACTTTTGATCAGAACTGCAAAGCTGTAAGGAAGTAATCTTTGACTTCCAGCTCCCAGAGTGACAGGCCTACCAAGCAAGTAGAAAACGGATTGAGTCCCAGACCCTGGTATGTTCTCAGTTGCAGTGTGGCTTCCCCCAGTCCTCTGGAGATACCGTCCATCTCCAGGGGTGTGTGCATCTTCCTGCGCATTGTAACACCAGGTACCCCAGGTAGCCTGTGTCTTTTCCAGGTACCCCAGATAGCCTCTTTCTCTTCCAAAGTGTGTCTGTTCACTTTGGGGGGACAGGCGCTTCCCTCCAAGGCCTTGGTGTTTCTCCTGGGCCCACATGGAATTTTGGGCTCTGTCACCATCATGTGAGCCCTGTTGCTGTCATGTGTGCAATGGTTTTCCTGGCTATCCCTGTGAATGTAGCTGCTGTTCTGGGATACCATTGCTGTTCTCCTTGAACTTCACCCAGGCTGCACTGGGCATAGCAGATAGCAGCTGGGCATTTTGTGCCTCATATTTGTAGAGAAAAGCAACAAGCTCTGCATCCTAGAGACCTCGTCCTGTGTTGCTGGTGTTTAAACATCACCGCCACAGCTAAGCTTTGCTAGGCAGCCCCAGATAGACTGTCTTGCTCTGCTCGGAAGCAGCCCAAGTGTGCCTACTGTGTGGGAGGGGTAGGCATCAAGAGTGGATGTTTGATTATGAGGTCACTGCGCACTGTACATGAAGAATAGGAGACACATGGATGGCTGGAAAGATAAAGAAACAAATTCAGTGTCTTTTTCTGGGCTTTTAGAATTCAGCCCTTGTGCTAAATAAATCTCACTTCACACTGGGCAGAGAGGAAAAGGTGACTCCTGAGTGAGAATGAGCACAGGTGGTGGAATGGCTAGGCGTGTCATAGAAGGGGCTGGTGGAGCCTGAGGCTGAGCCTCTGCAGCTCAGCTGCTCCCTGGACAGGCAGTGAGGTGGGCAGTGGGTGGCACCAGCCTCGGACCCCAAGAGGAAACCTAGATGGTCTTAGAAGACCACAGTCTCTCTCACTAGGAGAGTCAGGCCTCTGTGCAGGGCTAGGGGCTCTGGTGGGTCTGTACTCCCAGTCCAGGATCATTCTCTGAGGATGGTGGTGGTGGGGGGCGGGATGGACAGCCCGGTGATTGATCACCTGCTGATGTCCTCTGCTTGCTTTTTCCTCTTTGAAGGACGGAGGCTGTACGTGTCCAGGAGATGTCGCCAAAGCCTTTGGTAAGGCCAGGTCCTGGTGCAGAGGGAGGGAAGGCTTGAGGGAGGGAACTCCCTGCAGCTCTGGAGAGCAGGAGCCTGGATGGGGAGGGGGCACCAGTTGGGGACATTCTGAGTCTGTCTGGAGTTTCCCTGGGTTTCAGTCTCAATTGGCTGAAATCCTGGCTTGGTTCTGCCCTGTGGCAGAGCAGGCCAGGTGCCCAGGAGATGGAATGAGGGTTAGCATCCTGCTAGCCAGGTTTGGGTGAAGTCAAGGCTTTTTAATCCTAGGTAAAAGAAGGCTGGGGGATCTGTGCAAGGGGACGGTGCCAGGTCTGACCTGTAGCGATTACAGGGAGGGTCTTTTGGACTTACTGGAGAAACCCCATGGAAGGGACAGGAGGAATCCCCGTGGCAGTTTCACAGTAGGAGCTGAGGTGCCTGCTTCCCACTAGGGGGCAGCAGTGCCCTCTGCCTTCCTGTGGGACCTTGGAAGCGAGTGCAGGAAGGGGGCATTTTCTTGGGAAAGCACTAGGAAGTCCAGCATTTCAACCTAACGGTAAAATAGGGCTGTGCTGGCCACTTAACTGCAAACCAAGTTTAGAAGTCATTTGGCTGCATAGCTGGTGGGTGGGTGGGGGGCTCCCAACTGTTTAGTTGGAGCTCTGGGTGCTGGCAGGAGGCAGAAAGAAAGTCCCCGTGTCCCTGTCCTTTTCTGATGCCAGCAAAAAAAGGGGAAAAAAAAATTGGGGGTGGTGGGAAACTTGCTTTCTTAGGAATTCTGTATAAAAAATTTCTTTTAAACAAAAACCCTGATAGTGACAGAGAAAAACAGGCATTGTTTGTAGAACTCAGGGTTTTGTAGCAACCCAAAAAATGTCAAGAAATGAGACGTAATCTGTTTTAATCATAGAGCATAGCTGTGGAAGGCAACACATAGCTCCTTTATCTACTCTGGGTTGCCGATTTTATAGCTGAGGGACCTGAGGCCCCAGGAGGGGAATGACAAGGTCATGGTCTGACAGTCAAGGGCAGGGCAGGAAGAACACAGGGGGAGGGGCTGTGTCGGGGGACACTCTGATTAGGGAAGGGTACAAGACTGTTCCAAAATGGAAATAATTGAGCCACTTCAAAACATTTTAAGCATGTCCATGCTCCATGCTGCTGTAGACATCTGCTCAGCAAGTGCTCTGCTCCTGGGGCTGTGGTCGGCAGGGGTCCTGGCTGCATGCCAGTCACCATCTATCCCCTCCAATCATGCCAGGAGGACCAAGGAGCCAGCATTTGGATTAGGACCCTAACCGGGAGGGGCTTCAGGTCTTGCTGTCACATTTCTATAATGCTGCACGTTTAAATGGCTGGAGGGAAGGCGTCAGAACCACTTCTCAGAGGTTCCTACATTTTCTTTTCCTCATCAGGATTGGCCAGACCTCCCTCATCCTTCACCCTAATTACTTACTGCACCTGTATCTTGCTGTCATCTTTTCTACTATAAATGTAAACCGTTGGTAGGACTTACTCAGAAGTTGAAGTAATTGTTTTTTAATATGTAATGAAGAGTCCATCCTCATGGCTGGCCATGAACAGGATAAGGAATGGTGACCCTGTGGATTATTTCTTCCATATATTCCTTTTGCTTTCTTACCGGCTATTCAGCATCTACCCTACTATGCACTGGGATAAACCCAGCCACAGTCCTGTTCCAACATAGCCTCCAAGGGCAACTTTAATACCTTGTGTCCTCCGACCCTGTCCCAGAAATTTCACATTCAGTGACTAATGTGGCATATTATTTACTCTGGAAGTCTTTTTTTTTTTTTTGAGGCCCAGCCTTGCTTTGTTGCCCTGGGTAGAGTGTACAGTGGTGTCATCATAGCTCGCTGTAACCTCTAACTCCTGTGCTCAAGTGATCTTCCTGCTTTAGGCTCTGGGACTATAGGCATGCTCCATGAAGCCCAGCTAATTTTTCTATTTTTAATAGAGATGTGATCTTACTCTTGCTCAGGCTGGTCTCAAACTCCTGAGTTCAAGAGATCCTCCCACCTCGGCCTCCCCTAGTGCTCAGATTATAGGTGTGAGCCACTGTGCCCAACCATGGAAGTCTAGTATTCTTCATAATCGAGGTGCACAGAGTTTTACATGACTCATATAATATAGAGTCTTCTCTCCTCTGTGCCCAGTCTTTTGTGTAAGAGGGTCAGTCTGTTCTGAGGTCCTTTCATGACCTAGAAGGACAGAGGTTCAGAGTCCTGAGAGCTTACAGGCCAGATGCCTAATAGGAACTTGAGGGAAAAGCCACTGTAGTAAGTACAAGATTAGACGACGCACTTTCTAAGGTGCTGCCCACTTTGAGGGTTTCTCTGTTTCTAACAGGGTTAGAGCTCTGCTCGGGAGGTGGTCACAGTCGGTTGTTAGTGACCATGTGAGTGTCCGGTATTGGCCACCAGTCCTTCAATAGGCTGCATTTGTTTTTCCCACATCCTTGCCCCTATCTCCCTGCATGCTGTCTTTCTCTCTTTTCCTAGAAGGAGAAAGGTCAAGGTTTTCTCTTGCCTGTAGCTGGGGTACTGGGGCTAGTCAGTTGGGGAACGACTCACATCTTCCCAGAGTCCATTTTCCCTGAGTTCTTTCTGCAGCTTCCTTTTGTCCTTTGGCATTTAGGAGCTGGAGCTGACTTCGTCATGCTGGGAGGGATGTTTTCGGGCCATACCGAATGTGCAGGAGAGCTGATTGAGAGGAACGGACGGAAGCTCAAGCTCTTCTATGGAATGAGCTCTGAAACGGCCATGAAGAAGCATGCAGGAGGAGTCGCAGAGTACAGGTGAGGGGCTGGCCCCTGCGGCCACCGGCCAGGCCTCGTTCCTCCTGCTTCTTAAGGAGATAGGATGGGAGCAGGTCTGGGTATGTTAAAGTCCGTGGGAAAGGAGCTCTTTTCAAAAAGCCCTGATTTTTTTTTTTTTTTTTTTGAGACAGAGCCTCAAGCTGTCACCCTGGATAGAGTGCTGTGGCATCACAGCTCACAGAAACCTCCAATTCCTGGGCTCAAGCGAGTCTCCTGCCTCAGCCTCCCAAGTAGCTGGGACTACAGGTGCCTGCCACAACACCCGGCAATTTTTTGGTTGCAGCCACCATTGTTGTTTGGTGGGCCCGGGCTGGATTCGAACCCGCCAGCTCGAGTGTACGTGGCTGGCGCCTTAGCCCGTTGAGCCACAGGTGCCGAGCCAAAAGCCCTGATTTTTATCCAGCTAGTATGTGTAGTGTTTGGGGACCCTCCACCCAAAGCAAGGACGGAGCAGAAGTGTTTGGGAATGGGCCAGAAATGTTACTAGGGATATATACAAGCAAGTACCAGTTCTGGAGGGAACATGGACACCCCAGACTTCTGGGGGTAGGAAGGATTATCACCTTGTCTGTTCAATAATAATGTTTGTGAATACTATGAAATAATAAGAAATATATCTGTATATATTGGTCTCTGCCCCAGTTCCGGAGATGGAACTCCTAAACCCTTCTAGATAGGGGTGTTTGCAGAATCTTTCTTTCTAATGTTTGGTCTTTGACCCGGGTTCCTAAGCTTCTAGAGCCTCAGCCTTTGCTGAGCCATCCCTGTATTCTCTGGCCTGAGACAAATTCAGGCCACAAGGATTGGGTCGAGGAATGGATCTCCCATTGCACATGAAGCAGTGGGTGTAGTCTAGACCACCACACCAGGAAGAATGCCATATGTCACCTGCAGTAGCTCATACAGCTTCTCACCTGCCTCCACACTCTGGTAGCTGACACAGGCAGCATTTTCAGCCATTTAATGGTGTCACCTGCTGCAGATGTGGTGCTCACTTCTGCTGGGATTTATGTGTGTGTGTGTTTATTTATTTAATCCATGATCCCCAAAGCCACTTCTACTGTACTTCCCATTTTAACCATGCATGTGTGTTCTGCAAATGTGTTGGCAGAAGGACATATTCCTTACCTTTCCCTGTGCCATAGAGCCTGCTGTTGCATCAGAGTTAGTGCTGATGACAAGCTGTGCTAGGCAGAGAGGACAGACGGTCTCGTCCTCAGTATGAAGTCAGCTGGGAATAGGCTGATCTCCTTTTCCCAGGCTTCTCCCTCCAGTTTTCAGGCTCTGTCGCAGTGCTGGCATGAAAACCTAAGCCCTTCCTAGCTGATGACTTCTATTTCCTACCACTCATTCCACCCCTGGAAGCTCATTTTGAAGCCATGGGGTTCAGATGCATCTTGTGAGGTTTGTACTAAGCTAGAGGTAAAATTTCAGAACTCCACTCAGATTTGTAGGTGGGAAGATCTAGGGGTTGAAGGCACACTACAAAAATTCTCTTCTTTAATAGCTTTCTGGTGGATTGACTGCAATTCTCATTCTTCCCAACCTTTTTCTAGGGAACCTCTATTAGGATGATATTATAGGATGGGGAAGGCAGGCTGGGAATGAGAGATGGGGCCTGCATCAATCAGAAATAAAAGCATGCTCCTTCCAGCCTCCAGGTCCTCTTCCATGTGGTCATAATGGAGGAGGTTGCACAGGTGGGCAGGGGGAGGGATTATTGCCGTGGTGCTCACCTGGACCTGTGGCCAGGAAGCTTAGTAGTGCTGTGTCAGCCACTATTGTCACCATCTGAGGACCTGTGCAGTAAATGTACGGCAATCACTGTGGTTGAGTGACAGCTACGTACTTGACTGGGAGTACATTTTTGCCCTAGGGCTGTCACTTCTAAGGAAAATGGTAGATCGGGAAGGCCAGATCAGGCTAGGGGTACAAACAGAAGCCAAAGAGCAAAAAAAAAAAAAATCAACTCCTGTGATTTTAGCAGGGTTTAGACATAACAGGAAAAAAAAGATTCAGGAATATCAAGACTCAATTCTGAAAGTAGAGGCAAATCTCAGACAGGGGAGGGAAGTGCTGAAAATATTAGAACCTTAATCCAGCGGAAGCGCGTGCCCTGCAGGCTGTATGTCTGTCCCCCTGTGTCTGCACCTCTCTCTCTCTGGCAGTTTGCAGCCTCATGGCCATGGTCTCATCATGAAAAAGATTCCCTACTTCGACATTATATTTAATTACGGCATAGTTATTTATGCTTTGCTAGCTATCCCAATCGTTAACTATTTTGTTCTCGGGCTGTCCCTGGGAGGCAGATCAAAATACCTTCATTATATGGATGAGCAGACTTAAGCATCAACAATAAATGACTTGTGAAGGGTGATATCACCAGTTAGAGATCCGGTGATGAGAATCTGGATAATTTCCAGCAAGCCCTGGGAAGGAAATGTCTTAAGAAAATGAAATGTCCATTATCGCAGGAACATGTGCACAGATGCCTGTCTCTGGTGATGGGACGCCACGCCCTGCACTGTCCTTGGTAGGGCCAGTGACTTTGGCTTCCTGAGCTGGGGACTCTAAACCAGCTACTAGGCCAGCCCTGTATCCAGCCAATGATTTAATGAGCTAGATTTCACCTGGGGATAGTCTTGCACATTCAGCAGAGTTAACATCCTTTTGAAATTCTGAGTAATGAGCGTCTGATCAGCGATGCTATTTTTTCCAGTTGAAGAGAACAGCTAGCGAGAACTCCATAATTTGTGTCCTTGCTACAAAGCGGCTGACCCTCAGATGAGGACTAGAGTGTGGCATAGCCTGCAGACTTTCCTCTTGTAATAGTCTTTTTTTCTTATAACACAGTCTGTACCCCCATTTTGCAGGAAGAGGAACTGCTGTGTGGAATGAAGCTGTGTTACTTGGCCCTGTGCAGAGAGGGGTAGGGGTTGGCAGGGACAGCTAGATGTTGCTTAGTGTCCTGCTGTGTGCCAGACCCGAGTTTCTTTCTGCTTTACTGAAAGCGTGAAAGATGCTTTCCAAAGCCCTGCGGTTTCCCATGCTAAGGCAGTTTTTGGTTCTACTGGGGTTCCCCACCTTGCTGGGACCTCCAGGGGCAGGGGAGTGCCTGACAGAGTGTGCCCCAGGAAGACTCGCAGGCTGTCAGAGCGGAACCACCGCCTCTTGTTGGTACTTTCCACATAGCCTTGTAGGGGACACCTTGTCCATTTTACATCCTCTTTTTCTCCTGTTTACCCGCTTTGAAGACACCCAGCAGGGGGCGAAGCACTGGGCTTTTTCAGTTGTTGATCCAAGAGGAAGCTGGGGAGGCCTCAGGACCTTGTTGCCAAATCTGCTTTTCCCGAGTGGGCGTTTTGAGCTCTAGGTTATCTGGAGGTCAGTGCACATCCAGACTTGGACTAGACAGGTGAGTTGGATTCTGTTAGGGCGGAATGGAGGCACATCGCCAAAGGAAACGTCACAGTGCAAGATGGTACCGGTCTGCCACTCCTTTGCTTGTCACCAACCACGGCTCTCCTTTCCCTGTGTGCGGGGCTGCCAGCAGTGAGGCTGTGTCCTTTGGGTGGGAGGAACCTGTCGATCTGAGAAGCTGGCACTTGACAAAGCGATGTAGGGGTGGGGGTGTCTCGCTGCCTGAGTGCCTCAGGGACTGTGAAAAGTGCTACAGCTGGGAGCTATTCTAGCTGGGTTCTTAAGGAGAAAGCAACTAGATAAAAAGAAAACTTACTTTTTCTTCTAGAGCCTCTGAAGGCAAGACTGTGGAAGTACCTTACAGAGGAGACGTGGAAAACACCATTCTGGATATTCTGGGAGGACTGAGGTCTACCTGCACCTATGTGGGAGCCGCCAAACTCAAAGAGCTCAGCAGGAGGGCGACGTTCATCCGGGTGACCCAGCAGCACAGCACGCTGTTCAGCTAACCCCGAGGGTGAGAGGACATCGTGATGTCTGCTCGGATGGAAGCTCCCACACCTGCTTCTCCCATCTCCCTCCCACCTGTCCCATCTGCCTCCGGCTGCTCCTGAATGGTGGAACCCTGCGCCCTTTCTCCTCCTGCGCCTGGAGGCTTCGGGGCTCTCCCTCGTGCCTTCTTGGGGCCCAGAAGATGAGGCCAGCGGTCAGAGCCCAGCGACCCAGAACTCATAACCTCATGGTTAAAACCAATATTTGCACCTTTTTCTTTCTGTTTTTCTTCTTCCCTCCTTTCCTTTTTCTTTCTTTTTTAAAAGAAAATGGTTTCACTTTAATATAATGCTATTATCTTAAGACTTGATTGAGTGCTAGAGTTTGCATTGGCAGGACCCAAGTTGTATGTGGTACTTAGGGACATCTTTTGCTTTCTTGGACAGGCCAGTGGCAAGCCACTCTGGCTGTTAGCAGACAAATGACTGTAGGAGGGGAGGGGAGGCTTGGGAGGTGGGGGAGACAAGCCAGGGTTGGAGCGACTGGCACCCTCCCTCCAGCTTTCGGTTACTGGAAAACAACACAAGCAATTGACTGGACAGATGAACAGGAACTGTCCTCCCAGCTTATGCTCACAAGGTCACGGGGATGTGTTTTCACTGACTCCTTTATTACATGTGCTTTTTGGGAACAAGTCACCTCTCCAGTTTGCTACTGTTGGGGGAAAGCTATCCCTGTCTTTTCCTTCCCTTCCCAGTCCTCACATATCCATCTGTTAAGAGAGGATGGCCTCTCTTAAAGAAGTTATAAATTGTTTTGAAATTATCTATCAACAAATTAGCAGGTGGAATACCACCGAAAAATGGCAAAACCTTTGACCAGAAGGATCCTAAAAGGTACTGGCTTAAAATAAGAGTCAGAACTGTTCTGTGCCAAATGATCTAGGGAGGTGACACCCGTCTGTCCACTCTAGTGCCCTAAAACCCTGCTCACTACGGAGGCACATGCTGCTCTGCCCCTATTGCTCAAAGCTTTGGCAGACTAGCTCTGTCTCCATTAACCAAAGGCCAGTCTCTACAGTCCAGTATTTCTAGCTCTGTCTCCTTAAACCAAAGGCCAGTCTCTACAGTCCAGTATTTAGCTAAAAACATCTCAGGCTCTGTTACTCTTTTGCCTTAGCAAGTTCACCTCTGCCCCAGCAGCAATGGGTCTGGACACCTCACTTTGTAGTGTCCCTCAGACCAGCTAGCCTAATGGTACCCAAGATGGAACAAACAGCCCTGCTGCTGACCCACTGGGCTTCCTGTGCCAGGGTGGGAGGGGAGGAAGAGCCAGGGAACTTGATGCCATCTGCCTTGAGCTGCTCGGTGTGAGGTGAGTACTGCTGCCACTAGACAGAACCGTTAGCATCTCTTAAAAACAGAAAGGGAAGGCAGATTCGGGCTGCTTCCCCAGACTTGCTCACAGCACGGGCACAACTGCCCAAACTACTCTGGAGGAGGACCTGGCAGCCCTTCTGACTTCATGGTCACTGTCTAATCCGTGAGTCAGGACCTCAACAATTAAGTCCTGTGAGAGGAAGAGTCCTAGTTGGATGTCCCCCAAACACCTAACAAAGATCACAGAAGGAAAAAGTCCCCATTCCTCACTGGATAAAGAGAAAACTCGGAATTTAACCCATGTTGTGGCCCTTCCCTGTGTGACTGTTAAGGCTGCAAGAACTTGAGGTGGGCATAGAGGTGATCCCCCGGAAAGTGACAAGTTCTGAGCAGTTACTTACTGGGACAACTGTGAACCAGGCCCATCTTTCCAAGGTGGGCCTGGTAAAAACTTACCATGCAATCCTTTTGAAGACAAACACAGGGGCAATCCTGCTTATTGAGTTTCTAGCAAGTGTGAGCTATAGGAAACAAACAAATTTTCTACTTTCAGACCAATAACCAGTTGATAGCCAAACTGTAGAGGATATAATGGTTATGCCACATGAGCCCATGAAGCTGCCAAATGTTTATAAACCAACACCTCTTGTAGGAACCGCAGTGTTCTGGTAGTAAATGTGACTATCTTGTGAACAAGATATCAGATGTGGACACAGGCCTTTTACCTTAGAATGCCATCCCAAGCACACACTACCCTCCACTGCCAAAAAAAAAAAAAAGAATCGGGATGGGGAGGGAACATGTCATGTTGCTTCCCCTACCATGGACCTTCCCAGGGAGAACTGAGTTCATAGAAGCGGTTAAATTAGGAAAGGGATTAGGACTACTTTCTCAGCCTTGATAAAAGGCAAAGACACACGTTTGCAATTGGCACTGTTATTTTATTAGTACGAGTATACTGAAACAATAAACTTGTACTGGTATACAGACAATTTATTTAAAACAATTTTGTTCAAATTTTGAATCAAACATTGTTTTATTATAATAATGAAATAATTTCTACCTAGAAAACCTGCAAGCACCATCAAAGAAAGGGACCATAAAATTCAATAAACAGACTCGAGTGTATCCTACAAATAGACACACCACGATTAGAAAATAGAATATGAATTCTTCCATTTTTTTTTAATATTTGTTTTAAAAAAGCTAGTGCAAGTACAATATTTTACACTGGAATTACAGAGAGTATGCACGCATATGGAAAAAAAGTTCTCCTGTCACCATAAAAGCTCTTAACTATGTATGCACTTAAAATTTTCTTTTCAATAAGGTGCAAAACATCATTCCTTCCCTAGTTCTCTGTACTGGCCATATCAATCTGGTAGCGCCCACAACCCAAGTCCTGGTGTCTATTTTCCTATGGGAGGCATACAGATCAGAAGTTTGGTGGGTAACGATCCAAGAGTAAAACACCCAGTGATATGAATCTCAAGAGATGACTCTGGAGCCATGACCCCACTGGCTAGAAATTAGAGTTCTGTCTACTCCGAAGGCCACCACAAATACTGACAGGACTATATTAAAACCTCCTTTTAGTTGACACTAATTTGGGTTTACAGTTGAGCAGTGCAGGCTGGGGAGGAAGAAACCCGGCCGAAAAGGGCAGTATTCACAGAACTGGATGCACAGGTGTCAAGTTTAAGATTCATCGACTAAAGAATTTATCCCACTCCTGTACCAGATAATAACTTAAAGCAGAGGTTCTCAACCTGGGGGGTCGCGACCCACAGGAACTGTATTAAAGGGCCACAGCACTGGGAAGGTTGAGAACCACTGACTTAAGAAGAGTAGGTGGTCCGTGTAAGAACCAGAGCAAACTTATGCACCGAGCTTCTTGGTTAACTGCTCTTTATCAACCACAGCTCTAAGCTAGTGTCACCTCAGACTTGGTTCTCTGGAGGACAGTATGTTATCTTGGTAAGGATTACTGTAAACAACGCTTCCAATGAAGGCCTTCAGATTGGCCACGGTAAAAACAGACAAGCTCACTGGCCATCCAGACGGCAAACAAACTAAAGAAAAGAAAATGTGGGTGAGTGGGTGACGTCTCCAATTTATCTGCAGTGGAAGACTTGAATCCTTTCAGATAAGAAAAGTTATGGAAATTCTTAGAGATTTATTGTATGGATACTACCTATTGGCCAAATGCACTTAAAATTTTAATACAGTTGAACCATTTCTATGCAAGTCATGGGGACATGAAAAACTGAAGCCACTGTTCCTTACCGCCATTATACAGGTGAATGTTAGCTACCAGAACAATTGCATTTAACAAGAAGGGAGGGGATGAGATTCTGAATTTAAGAATTGTAGGCAGGGATGCTTAATATCCCCCATAGCTGTTCAGTTTCTGCTGTCCAGCATAATTTTTGGACAAGAATACTACTTGGAGACATTACTCCACATTTATTTTGGCCTCCTTAAGGAAAAATCAAAACTAAAATAAAATGAGGCATTTAAATGGAAAACCCCTCCCCCATTTAAATGAGGTGAAAGAAGGCTAAACAATTTTTTTTGTCCCCATAATGATTCCTGTTTTATTGGTAGCTAGGATTCCTTGTTACCAACACTTCATGTTCGGGATTATATTCTTTGGGTTTATAGGAACAGGAAGTGCTAAAATGTCAAACATCATCTGTGAAATAAAAGAAGTTGCAATGGCTTTAGAGTTTAGTCTAAAAAAGGAGTTCAGAGAAGTACTTTCAGCATAGGAATGAACAGTATTCTCAAATAGCAGAATACAGAGTTCCCCTCCCTCAGACAAGGGCTTTGTGTAACGAAAACAACATAAGCATAGGTATAGTTTAAGAGCCTTTTACGTAGTAAATCTTCTAGGCCATAACCATATAAATCTGATCACTTAGACATGACAAATTTCTATATACAAAAAAACATGTAACTTTCAACCCTTATCTGCTTTTTTTTGTTTTTTTTTTTTACAAACAAAGTATGAAACTCATTGTTTCAACAGATCCATATCTTTCGAACACTGAATGAATCATTTCGACATTCATTTTTCTTTTGTGCAATTTTTTAAAACATTACCTGTACTCCTCAAAGTGAGTGCTTCAAAATTATTTTTCTTCAGCTTCTCAAATTAGGTGTACATTAAAAAAAAAAAATTCCCACAAGGTATAGTGCTACAAGAAAAGATCCTATCAGTAAGGTAACATATTTGAAGCGAGGTCATCTATGTAAAAGAAATCTCAGCTCCGGAGTAGAGGTGTGCAAGTTGTTTGGAGTTTCCCTATGAACAGAAACACAACACTGTCCGTGGAAAAGAGAGGAAACCAACCCAACACGAGAGCAGATGCATGTGCTTTATAAAAAAGTATATTCTCTGTATATTTATTACTTGATGTGTTCTTAAATTCTCTATTTCAGAAATTCTGGGTTAAAAACACAAGTGTGGAAGCAAAGGCCTCCACTCCACATTAAAAAAAACAAAAACAAAAACAAAAAACCAAAAAGCGTGATTCACTTTCCTTTCATTATCACCACCGAAGAAACGGGATTGGGCCGTGGCGTCTGCTGGCCCTGTTTTCACCTGGTCTCATCGGGGGTGACGGGAGATTGAAGTGCAAAGGGGTTCAGAAGAGATCAGACCAGTTTGTTGAGCTGCTTGCAGTTCATGAGACAGTAGCCATGACAACCAACGCAGCTCAAAAAGCCTGGCCTTCGGTCCCAAGAGCTCTGCTTCCTCACCCACATCTGAAATAGCATGGCATTAGTGTCTTCAAAAGCATTTTGAGACTTTTCTCTGTATGAAAGAAATGGGTTTCCTTAGTAGTCACAGATGTTACAGGGTTATTGTCAATTGTTTCCTTAAACAAAACAAAACAAAACAAAGAAAATCCAAAGCTACAACAATAAAAATAAATTTTGGCAACATATTTCAGTAAAGATCAAACTATGTGCAAAGAGTGGATTTTCTGATTACTAGGAGCTACTGTTCGTCTTGAACATGCAGCATTATATTGCAATCTATGCAGTATCAAAGGAGTAATCCACAAGAAGCAGGAAATCCAAACATTCCTTAATATTGTACAACCCTACTCCAGAGCAGTCAAAGTGCTGCTTCTGGACACATCAGTGTACCACACACACACCGGCCCCGTCCCTGAGTAAGAGGTGTGAAAGGTTCCGCAGAGTTCCTTAAAGGGGGGAAGGAAGGATGCTGCCACTTCCTGTGGGGGGAAAAACCCGACACACTCACCTAACAGAAAACATCGAGGGTCACGATTCAGAGTTAGAAACGGGATCGACAACAAACAGGAAAATCAAATCATCCCAAACCCAACCGGGTGAGTTAGGGAAAACGAAAACTTGACTGACATAGAAAATTATCCTCAAAGTCCAAATGAAAATGCAATTTGGATTTCCACTTTAAAAGGTTTGAGGTAAGTGGCATCCACCTCTGAATCCCTCCCTCCCCCCCCCCCGTCCCAATGTGGCCCAGACAAACTGAAATAATTCTTAAGTTAAAACATTCTAAGGAACAGTCATTTTATATATTTAGAAATCCCTATAAAGAGAGGTTCTTGCTTGTTGGTTTCTTATTAATAATAATATTATTTTTTTTTCTTTCGCCCTGACTAATTTCTTGGTGATTGTGTTCCGTTGTAAACGCAAAAGGCCTGCTGTTATTAGTTTAAAAATGGAAAACAGGAAAGAAAGAAGAACAAAAGACGGCTGTCGGTAAATATTGCCAAGTGGACACAGTACAGAGGCACGTGGCTGATCCTTGTATGCTGCACGGCACCGAAGGACTTCTACCCCTGTCATCGTTACGTCTGCTGCACAGAAGCGGTGACAAAGGCTTGCCAGCGTCTGCAAACGAGAGGAGGCTCCTACCCCCTGTGCGGTCTTCCTATTTGAAGAGGAAGCTGCCACGAGAGTGGTTGACCGTGGTTGGCAGGTGGTCCCCTTCACAGCCCCTGGGCAGCACGCTCAGAATGCACACACACACAGGCTACACTTCCTGCCCACGCACGGCAGCAGGGCTCAAAGTCTCAAGGACACGGACCCCGAGAAGGGCCCTGTGTACTTGCAGAAAGGACCGTGGAAACTGGGTTGACACCAGGCTACATTGCTCCAGAGTGTGTCTTAGAAATGAATCTGCCTCCTTCCTCTCCATACTCCACATCCACTATTCCGTGTGGTGACAGGGGGCACTGCGGCTCTTCCCCTAGGTCTCCTCGGCTGGCTTTTTCTGCAAGATGGTGACAGACACTCCTGAAGGCTCCCCGCCCCAGCACTCAGCATCCGCAGTGGGGGAAAGGCGGGAGGCTCTCCCCATCCTGGCTCCTTCCCGCCAGCCCTGCTCTGGCCAGAACAGGGAACAGCAACCGAACAAGGAAAAAGCCAAAAGGGAATGAGCTTTAACTATATAGCACACCGGTCAGACTCTATTGGCACAGAAAGTATTGCACATGCTAAAAGAGCAAGAGAATGAAATGGGACAAATGTTTAGGAAGAACCAATTATTTTATAATTCCTATACCTGAAATAGAACCACAAAAATGATGATGATGTTCCTATTGCTCCAGACCATGTGTGTTTTCTCATTTTAGTGTTGGTTCAGTGGATCCAGTCAGTTCAATACTCGAAGTAAGCCAACAAGGTGGTGTGTGTGTGTGTGTGTGTGTGTGTTTGAGTCCACATGAGTTGTAAATAGTGGTAGTAATGAAAACAAAGTCTATGTGGCAGCCCCGTATTCCTCTTACCATCAAAGGTTAAAACACCAAAAGAAAAACAGAACCTAATAATTGCAAGTGCCCTGAGCAGAATATATATGGAAGATTAAGCAAGTTCTCTGAACAGAAACGTTTAAAAAATACAGCACTAAATAAGCAGTATGACCGCAAGACTGAGCCCACCCAGCTCTCTGCAGGCATGCTGAGAGGGTAATGAAATCCAAGGGAAGTCAAGGAACAATTCTAGCTATCCTAAACCAGTTCACATGTTTTTGGTACACCCCAGAAAATGGTTTATAAAAATCTTTAGCCCTGGAGAGAGCTAGATGCAAAGGAATACTAGACAGCCAAAATGTGGATTGATACCAGATTTTTTTTTTTAATTTGTGAAATGGAAGAGGTACTATTTTCCATGGTAAAAGAAAAATCAGATAAGCATTTGTTCAGGTTAGTTGCGGCCATCCAAGTAAGAATATTTAAAAATTTCTCCCTACTTATAAAACTTTATTTTAAAGCACTTTAAGATGCACTCAAAACCCACAAATGATATTTCAGATCTCTGGGAATGAAAAGGTTTTAAACTATGAAATACCCTTTCTGGGTTTGTACCAAACATTAAATCTTGATTTCGAAAAGAAAAAAAAAAAAAGTCATTCTGAAAGTAACATTAGTAACAACAATGATAAAATATTTGTTTTAAAAAAACAAAACTTGCTCACATATAAAATGTCTTCATGGAAAACTCTCTCAATGAATCTGAAGAAAATTCTCAGAGTTGTCCTGCTAAGACCTGGCTTTTTGTGAAAGATGTGGTAAAAAGACCAAAATGAATTTTGAAAGGAACATAACCTTATAAAATGGCCTAGAGTGTAGGCAGGTTAGAAAGTAATTTTGCTACATTTATTTATGCTCGTTCAGTCCCCCAAACCTTTCCCACAATGTTATTGGATAAAAACTGCAGGAATATCACACAAATTATAAACTCAAGATGTGCAAATCGCAAGGTTCTTTAAAAGTTCATCTTAAAAAGAAAAACACTGGACAAAAATGAGTATTCTTTTTTCTCCATCCCTTTTCTCTCAGTTTCTCTGCCAACTCTGCATATGCCTTTAACTCTTTCTTAGACATCAAAGTGAAAAAGTGCCTCCCGTCAGGTAGTACTTGGTGGTCATTTATTGTCACATACTAGTTCATAATTCACATTCATCCCTTTAAACCACATTGAAACTTTCAAAACCTTGCTCGTGAGCAACTCTGCAGAGCTGAAATGTAGTTACAGTGTTGAAAAAACAAAAAACAAAAAACAAAGCAACTTCGTTTTGTTGTTGTTGTTGTTGTTTCTTCCCAAAGAGTTTAAAGTGAGTTACAGTACTTGTTGAATGATAGACCAAGATGCTTGGTAATAAAGTGTGAACAGCATTTTAAGTGCTTAGAGATAGTAATATATGCTCATCTTCAAAATCTAATTCCTCGTGTCACACTGGATTCTGAAAAAAGTGGCACCCGAGTTGTCCATAGTCATGAACTATAAACAGTACTAGAGTTAAAAGACAAAAAGATTTTGCAAACTCGACTCGCAGAGCTGCTGCTGCTCTCACGGAAGGGCAGTTTGCATCCACCTCTTGGGAGCGAAGTCAATGCAAGAACCTGATTGGTTTTCCTAACACTGCACAGAGACCAGCGTGGGTGTTCATGCTCCACCCCTCAAACTCCGCCCCCCCACGTGGAGTGACGTGAGTGGTGGCTTCCCCATCTGCTTAACACCCTGGTGACACCCCTGCACTAGTAAAGCAGAAATGAATCCCACGTGTGGCAGTTGCTCTTTTTTTAAAAAAAAATATATCAGTGCAGTCAGGCCCCATAGGGGGAAATATATATCTATACGATTAAAAGTTGCTTTTATTGTAAAATAGGTTGGAGAGAAAAAAATGCTCTTTTAAACGGTTAGCTTTCCATCCGCCGCCTGATACCTTCTACAATGCCCTGAAGTGGGAACCCCAGGAGGACACTGGACCCCAATCCCATGCTGACAGCAAGAGAGGGAGACAGGGGAGGCAGAGAAAAAGGGGCTCTCACTCGCTGCCGCGGCACCCGCGCACCCCAACTTGCACGCACCCCTGCAGTTGCCTCCTCACCCAACTTTCTCTTGGTGCTGGTGGCAGGTCGGCGCCCCCTGCGTGCTTCTGTGCCGCTAGGGAAGACAGAAGCGGGGCAGCCACGTGCCTTCCTTCCTCCCGGGATGCCTGGAGCCCCGACTGTCCCTGCCCTCCACCCGCCCCTCACTGACAGACACTCCGGGAAAAAGCATATGCACCTGTCTCCTGTGACACGTCTGCTGTAACTCTAATGACAAGGTTAGAACAGAAACCTAAAATAAGGATAACATGTAAATACTGTGTTATTTAGCCTACAGTACAGTAATCTGGATACAAAGGGTAAGGGAGAGCCACGATTCCGTTCCCCCACGCCGCCTCTACTTGCCTACATTAGACCGGCCTTCAATGCAAATCTTAACCTCCTGAGGAATTAGAGAAGGCTTAGGAAGAGTCAAAGGCGGCTCGTCTTCTGACTTCTCCAGCTTGCGGGTCTCCGGCGCGGACCACCTCCTCTTCCTCGTGGCCGCGGGCTTGCTGGGTTCTATTTTGGTGAGGAAGGGCGCTGCAGGCAATCCTATTTTTTCTGGAAACTTCAGTTCACCGTTCTCAGAGAGCATCTGGGCACTTCCCTGATTGATTCCGTTTTCCTGCTCGGTGTACCTGTGTCTGCTGCCCGCCAGGCCGTCGGTCTTTGGGGGCTTCAGCAGGACGCTGGCAGGATCCGCGGGCGGGCCCTTTTTAACAGAGCCATTCTTCAGGTTCTTGAGGGTGAGCGAGATGCAGACGTCCCCAACTGCGAGTTTGGAACACGGCAAATCAAAGAGCTGGCTGGTTCTCTCTGGACAGCACGACGACCAGCCCTGTCCAAACACAAAAAAAGGATACTCTACCAAAACTTCAACGCTGACCTGTGGAAACAGTGAGAGACAGAGAGAGGCAGAAGGAAGGAGACAGATGAAAACATTTCATTCCTGTTGTATTTTAAACACACACACAGGCTGAACAGGAGGGGTAAAAAGGACTTAGTATAGAAACGCCTCCTCCCCCAGCAACACAGGAGAAGTGAAGCTCTTCACTTTCTGTCCTTTCTCTACTTACCATAGACGGATGCTGGGCAGAAGCCAGTGAAGGAACTTTGCAGTGTAAAGGTCCATTCAGTATTCAAAATACTCTGAGTATCAGCTCTACTATTTCTATTCGAACAAGGCCGTCAACCCCCAGCAAAAACAAAACACCTACTTAGCGTTTAGCACCGAGTTAGATTCTGCAAGGTGACTTAGAAGCCCACTGGGGTTTTGCATTTTACCAGCTCCCTGGACAAGCGCTGTTACCACGTATGACAGGACACAATATGGACCAGACAGAGAATGTCCATAAGCTCCACCAGCCGGGCATGTGTTTAATCACTGTATTCCAAGTCTCTAAAAGGGTACGTGGCATATGGTGGGAGTTTATTTACTGGATGAATAAATGTGTCCTGGGAGCCTGAAGGATGATGGGCAGGATGTGAAGAGGCTCGGGGCAGGACGCTGCTGCAGAAAGGTAAAACCAACACTGAGTGCTCCAGTGCTCAGCTTAGCCCCAGGTTTTCAAATTAGTCCCTGCAAATAATAAAAGCAGGCTAAGCCCAGTATACTCTCAACAGCTGCCATTTTCTCCATCCACTGTGTTATGCATCTAGGATAAAGAAATCAGCTAAAAAGACAGTCCTGGTCCCACAGGAATTTACAATCAAGTGAACAAAAAAAGGTCCATAGACAAGAATTACCAATCACTTGTGGGTTATGGGGCTCCGTACCCTATAAAGTTACTGGAGGGCACTTTGGAGAAGATAAAGAAAGGAATCTTCCTGGAAGAGGATACGTTGTACTGAGATTTACACAATAACAGGGGTAGAGCGGAGATGTGGTTGCAAGGAAAAGACATTTCTAAAGTCGGGACAGGTGGATGAAGGCAAGGAGATGGTGTGTGCAGGGCTCTGCAAACAGGCCAGCCAAAGGCTTTCTACCGCCCTTAAGTTAGGCTGAAATGCTCTGGAGGTTTTTATAGTTTAATTCTCATGGAAACTGAATTTCTCCAACTTTATATATAAAAAAAGAGAATAAAGAAATAGTTAAAAAAGTCCATTTTCAAGGCCCTTCTAGGCAATTTAAACCAACCCTCCTGCTGAGGATAAGTAAACACTCTGAACACAAAAATATAAGCAAATAAAATAAAAAAACCCTGGACAAAATGTTAACAATTATTTTTCTTATGGTAGTGGACAGAGGATAGTAAAAATTACTAGGTTAGATCAGGAAAGGATCTAAACCTGGTATTTGAGGCCTATTGTCTCCCTAGGGCATCAGTATGTTTCAAAGTGGAGCAGTTGTGAAATCAAGTGTGCTTATGATAGTCTTGAGAGTGTGGCGCACAGGGAATGGAGTTCAGGGTACACCAAGGCAGGGGAATCTCTGGTGAACCCCGCTTATTTGGGCTGTGACCACAAAGCTTTGGCACTATACCATACATGTAATGGTAAACCAGAAGCAGACAGGGCTTTCTAGGACTGAAGGTCATTTGGAATCATCTCAGGCCCTAAAGTTGGATTAAGGTCTTGAATTATTTCCACAAACAATTCTGCAAATAAAAGGCTAGCATTTAATTTAAAAAGTGGGAAGGGACGTGAGGAGACCCGGTAACATGAATAAAAACTAACAAAACACCTCCATGAGATAATAAAACTATACATACAGGGGCTTCTGATATACAGTTGTCAGTATAGACTTTGTGCTTACAACATTAAAGAAGACTGAAGATAAGCTTGAGGATTCTGATAGAGAACTAGAATTTATTTTTTAAATGATCCATAAAAGTTATAGAATTCAAAAAACACACCCAGTGAAATCAAGAATGCAATGGATTGTCCAACTGAATAGACATGGTTTAAGAGAGAATTAGTGAATCGGATTTTCTAATTAGAGCTCTAGAAAAAACTATGTAATATGAACACAGACAGAAAAAATATGGATAAGACGAAAGAGAGGTTAAGAGACACGATACATTGAGATCTACCAGATACATAATTTGGAGGAAGAAGAAGAGATAATGGGGCAGAAGTAATACTTGAAGAGGTAATGGCTAAGAATTTTCCCTAACTAATGAGAGATACAAGCTATGGATTGAAGAAAATCTACCCCAAGTAGGAAAAATAAAATGAAATTCCTCACTGGGTATGTCATAGTTAAATTGCTACAAGTTGAAGGCATGCTGTAAGCCAAAGGCAGGACAAAATAGCTTTAAAACCTCCAGAACAAAATATACGCATAACCTCCAAATAAGCAACAATTAAACCCACAGTTTATGTCTCATCAAAAATAATGGAAGCCAGAAGAAAATGGAATATCATTAAAGTGCTAAAGAGAAAGAATTTCCAATCAAAATTTTCTCTGTAGCAAAAAGATTCTTCAAGTATGAAGGCAAGATAAAGACATGCTGAAATGGCGATTAAGAGAATTCTGTCAGATCTACATGATGCAAAAATACTAAAGAGTATTCTTTAGGCAGAAAAAATGAATCCAGATAGTTTGTGGATGAAGGGTGTGAAGAGCAATGAAAATGGTAGATGTTTGGGTAGGTTAAAATGAATAACGGCTATATACAATAATATTTAAAACGTTCTGTTGAATTTTATACACATGCATATAAACAGAGGCAAACAAATAATTAAAATACAAATAACTCTTAAAAGTCAATTATCTTCTTTGGTAACTCTGATTGATCTGGTTTCGACACATTCTAGAATGACAGACTTTACTGCATCCTTAGAAAATGTGTTTTTAGGAGGGACAAGTCAATTGAATTATATGGAAGCCTATTTCTTTCCTCTTTTTTTTTTTAAATAATTTTATTAAATCATAATTGTGTACATTGGTGTAATCATAGGGCACAATGTGCTTCATATACAATCAGAAATATTTTGGTCATACTGTTAGAGATAGCCTTCATGGCATTTTCTTGATCACTATATAAAGACATTGATACTCTACATTTAATAAGTTTCACCAGTACCCTGCTAAGATGCACCATAGGTGTGATCCCACCAATTGCCCTCCCTCCGCCCATCCTGCCCCCTCCCCTCCCCTCCCTTTCCCTTTTCCCTGTATTCTTGTGCTATAATTGGGTTTTAGCCTTCATATGAAAGTTATAAATTAGATTCATATTAGGGCTGAGTACATTGGATACTTTTTCTTCCATTCTTGAGATACTTTGCTAAGAAGAATGGATTAATAAATTGTGGTACATGTATACCATGGAATACTATGCAGCCTTAAAGAAAGATGGAGACTTTACCTCTTTTGTGTTTACATGGATGGAGCTGGAAGCCTATTTCTATTGTGTATGCATAAGCCCAAACTCATGTGCATGTTGTCTGGGGGAGTTGCATTGTTCTGGGCTATTTTAATCATGTGAAGAGAGCTAAAACTTTTCTTAT
>CAUYON010043036.1:0-18495 GCA_963573935.1 Arctocebus calabarensis | reverse complement strand
TCTCTCTCTCTTTCTTTCTCTCTCTCTCTTTCCTTCCTTCCTTCCTTCTTTTTTTTAGAGATAGAGTCTCACTTTATAGCCCTTGGTAGAGTGCCATGGCATCACACAGCTCACAGCAACCTCCAACTCCTGGGCTTAGGTGATTCTCTTGCCTCAGCCTCCTATGTAGCTGAGACCACAGGCACCAGCCAAAACACCAGGCTATTTTTTTGTTGTGGTTCGGCCGGGGCCAGGTTTGAACCTGCCACCCTACTCACCGAGTCACAGGCGCCGCCCATATTAACCATTTCTTGAAGGCATGAAGTGGTACCTCACTGTGGTTTGGATTTATATTTCTCTAGTGACAAGGATGTACAGTATCTTTTCATGTGCTTATTGGTCATTTCCATATTTTCTTTGAAGAAATATCTATTCATATCCTTTGCCCATTTTAAAATTGGGTTGCCTTTTTTCTTTTTTTTTGAGACAAAGTCTCGTTATGTTACTCTTGGTAGAGTGTTATAGTGTCACAGCGCACAGCAATCTCAGACTCTTGGGCTTAAGCGATTCTCTTGCCTCAGTCTCCAAGTAGCTGGGACTACATGCCTGGCCATTTTTTGTTGTTGTTGTTGCAGTTGTCATTATTGTTTCAGCAGCCCCAGGCGAGTTCGAACCTGCCAACCTCAGCGCATGTGGCTGGCGCCGTAACCACTGTCCTATGGAGGCCGAGCCAAGGTTGTCTTTTATTGTTGTTATAAGAGCTCTTTGTATGTTCAGATACTAGATATATATAGTGTTAAGCTATTTCTAACATTATTTTAAATCTAATCCCCACACATTGGTCCTATCAGGTAGGTATTTTATGATCCCTACTTCAGAGATAAAACTAAAATCCAGACAGATGAAATGATTTGCCAAGTTCATATTAATAGTGGAAAAGGTGGGACTAATGTTCCGATTGCTGTGGCCCAACGTTTTCCCTATATATATGGGGCATTTACTGCATTTGCCCTCCGCACCCGCTTCCCTTCTGTGCACTGTCATCATTTTGCTGTGGGAACCATGTCTTAGAACTCTTAGCTCCTGTCACTCAAGTGAAGTCAAATGCATGCCTGGGCTGCAGAAGTGGAGCTCATGCTGGCAGAGGGAATTGGTGCCTCTGTCATCGCAGTGGCTGGTCTGGTGATGGCCACATACCTGCAAACAAGCCAGTCAGGGCCAAGAAGATGCCTTTCTGGGGCATCTCCTGGGAAAGTAGAATAGCTATCTCCCTAAGCCTGATAATGGAGTTTACTAAGAGGAAGTTGACAGATGTGTCCTGTGTCAATCTTTGAGGGTGAAATCACATCATACCTGACACAGGCACATCCTTGGGCATTTTGGCTTTGGGGAGCCACTACATTTCCAATAGTGGATTTAGTCAGTTTTGGCTAGGTTTTCTGTCATTTGTAAGTGAAAGAGTCCTTATGTTACCACCAAAAGTACCACCAAATCAATTTTTTCGATAGATTTTTATTGAAATGGTTATATTAGCAAATTTTGCACATACAGGTATACACTATTGGCATATAGATATATACCATAAAATTTCACAACTTAATTATACTTACAGCAACCATGTGGTGGGCCCAGGAGTTGTGCTGCCCAGAACATTTTGTTCTAGACAAGGTAACTCTCCCTACAGTCAGCCCCCAAATTGAGCTAATAATCAATTTTGCTTTTTAATAATTTCAATTTTGAACATTTGATGTGTGTTCTTTCTGGCACAAACTACCCAGTGGTGAATTAAAATTCAAGTGCATAGTTTCCCTTTCATCCATCAGGGCGGAAGATAAGTCATCTGCCACATTTAGGTATATCCAAAACTTCCCCTGCCCAAATTACCTGTGCTATAGTTATAAAAATAGTTTTGTATGCCATCTTCTGAGATGTTGTGCATAGTTAGCAGGAACCCAGAGTAAGAGGGGCTCTTCAAATGACCTAAATATGAAAGGGGTAACTTTAATATTTATATGAGTATAAAAGCTACTGAAGGTGAAAACAATTGTGACACGTGTGGCTTAGGATTTGGACCAACTCCTCCTCTTGTACAGTGACAAGATATCTCTATCAGGTGATGGTGTTCTCCATACCCCCAAATGTCATTTCCTAGCTTGGAGTCTTTTTGTAATGACACTTGTCAAGCTATCAGAGCTACTGCCACTCTGGAGTAGGTCCTGCTTCTCATTCTTAGCTTAGGACATGAAATTCCAGCCCCAACACCAGCCCAGGGAGCCCCTGCTTCAGCTGTCAGCAAGCCAGCCTGCACTGCCTTGGAGAATGGATAATGGAGCTCTCTCTCTGAGAGAGGATGGCAGGTGTCATCTCAGGCTGGGTGTCCAACAGGGTGCCAGGACCCAGAACTGGGCTACATGTAGTGGCCTGGTCCTTCACAGCACAGCTGGTAGTCAGCAACCTTGCTGTAGTAGGACCAGCTTACTCAGCTGAAGGAAAAGAAATGGATGTTATATAGGACCTAACCACTTTCCCCCCTTTTAAACAAGCATGTTGGCTCAGCACCTCCTAGTCATTGGGAAAGTCCTGTAACATCACATAGTGTAAATACATTTGGACTTAATTCCAAAGCAAATCAGAATTCACTTTGTTGGGTTAAATTTGTAAACAGTAATTCAGAACATCAATAACTCTTGATAATAGCCAGGAGCTATAAAGAAAGGTGGCTAGAAAAGGTCAGGGTAAGGGACTATGGCCAGCTCAGGCTGGCTGGGCACCCACAAGCCATCCCTGCAAGGCCTGCCCACAGTGATGAGTGACTAGTGAGAGAGGAGTGTTTCAGCCAAGCATGTAATGGGCCAGGAACCCAGGAGGCTGCATCCGGGGACAAAAGGTCCACTGTGGCAGAGAAAAGTGCGTAATGATGTTCTCCAACCTTGGCTCTTCCATAGGACAATGTGTGGCTTACAAAGGTGCTTACTGCCGAGCAAGGCACCACCTTGGCTCCAGCTCAGGGGCTATCACAGCTGCCCCTGGGCCACAGCAATGCTTTCGCAGGCCTTGCTGTTTCGGGAGGCCAAACTGTTTCTGTGCCTCCTGAAGCCTGTCTTTGCATCATGTGCACATGGGGGAGCTGACAGGAGGAAGGAAGAAAGCCCAGGCAGCAGTCCAAGCCACTTCAGCAGCATGGCATTCTTCTGAGAGTTTAAAACTCAAGTTGCATGAAGTTCAAAAGTTTGTTTTCTTTTTCCTATAAAGTATCTCCCTTCTTCCTCAAGTGAGAGTGAAGAAAACAGAAATAAATGGCTTGAGCCTAGGGCGAAATGCAGGAGGAAACCCTAGGTGAATCCCAAGTGATGGGCTGGGTAGCTCCACAGGGCCTTTGTGGAACCATCAGAACCATATGTTGGGCATTAATAGTGTCATCCTTTTAGCAGCTGAGGCTGATGGAACCTTTCCTTCCAAGGTCACTGAAGTGGGTGGGTTATAGCTAAAAAGAATGCAGGTGACTGCTTTTATCCCATATGTGCTGGCGTCTCCCCACAGCCTCTCTTCTTCAAAGTTTGGTTTGTTGGGATCTTCCAGGATACGCATAAGAAAGATGGCGAAATTCCTACTCCACCACCACCCTGGAGGAAGCTCGATGGCTACACAGAGCCTCCTGTCACCCAACCTGAGCCACCCTCGAGCAGGCCTCAGGAGGCTGGTGTGACCTGGGCACACAGAGTCCCAGCTAGTCAGGACATGGCCTCTGCCAGAGAAACCGTCCCTGAGGCCCAGGGTCAGGTGTTCTACACTTTGCTTTTCCTACTGTGAAACAAGAAAGAACAGGTCCATGCAGCAAACATGGGTTTGACTTTATCCTCTGTCAACTTCTTTCTCTACTTTCTCTGATGTTATAATAATTAAAACACACACAAGGGATTTTCCCAGTCCTTCTGCAAGGACCTTCATCACATCCAAGGATGAGTATGTACACTCAACATGCATCCTTATCCTAATAGGCCCCAGTGAGGATGTGTCAAAGCTTTGGAATGATTTCCCCACAAGGCTAAAATCAAAGACAAAACTCTCATACACCTCTTTTTTAACAGCCCTTAACAGGATCTGGCAAGGGAAGGCACTTGGTTTAAGCTGTGGATATCTTGGCAGTCAGCTCTGCAACGAGGGCCCCTTACTGTTATCTCCCCACACATGGAAGCCAATGCTGAGTTTCATCACATTAAACCGTTTCTGGGTGACACTAAGTAGGGGAGGAAGTGAGAGCCAGTCGACTGCCTTTCTTGAAGAGGGAAATTACACTTCATAATCTTTCTCCAAATTGGCTGCCTTTAGTAGCTCCTTCTGTCCATACCTTAAATGTTGGAGTACCCAGGGCTTTATCACAAGCCCTGCTCTCACATCAAGGGGAAATTCCAGCTCCTCTCTGACTCCCACCTTCATCTGAAGTAAGGGAACAACACACCTGGCTGGACTCCCCTTCTGGGAGACCCTGACTCCAGCAAGTGTGCTAGTATGTGCCTTGTGTGCACACATTCCTGTGCGGACCAGCGCAGAGGGAGAGAACATTAGGGCCGCTGAGGGGCTGTGAGTACGCGGAGACTACATCAGTAGGGCTAAGTGGCATGCACATTTAAACACAGCTCCTAGGAACTCTGATGCAGGAGAGGCCATGCCCTGACCACTTTCCTCACCAAACCTCCACCTGAGACCCAGAGCTACATCCCCCTCCAGAGAACCTGCTGGCCCCAGATCTCATATGTCCCCAGAAAGGCTCTCTGTCCCTGGGTCCCTCCAGCACCCACTCGGCACTGAGGCTGGACACTGGGAGCTTCTGCTCCCTCATACCTCCCTCTTTTCTACAACCAGCCAGACTTGGTCTCCCCTGCCTCAGCACCCAGGCCTCTCGGTGCCTAGATCCCCCATACTCTTGGTGCCTTTTCTTTCCAGACAGAGGCTGGGGCCTGGCCTTTCCCACAGTGAGCCCTCCTTGCCTAGGGAGTGAGGTTCCAGGCACCTGGCCCACCCAGCTGGGCCCTTCTCCTATGCTTCTCTGCGGCTGCCATCTGCTCCCTCCACCAACTTTGTGCCCTGGGAAGTCCTCCTCTTCCAGACTCATCCTTATTCCATTTGGTCTCACATCCCACTTGGTTGTTAACCTTCCAGTTTGCTAGAACAGTCAAAATCCTAATGGTCACTGGACTCACCTCAACTTCAAGTATATGTTTTTGGCACAAGGTGAGAATGTAATAAAGGTTTGCTGACAAAATCAACTTACAATCCCCCTTTTTTTCTTTCTAAATTCTACTTCCTAGAGTCGAATTTCCTTCAGTGTTTTTGTTTCATGACATTTATGAGCAGCAACCACTTGTCAAGCACCATGTTGTTGCCTGTCAGTGGTTAATGTCAACCACTGACATTAATGTCACCTCCTTATTTTTCTGTAGCAGAGCCACTCCCTAAATCACAAAGGTTAACAGCAAGCGAACACTCTAATTTTTCAATTAAAACCAGTTTCAGCTGGGTGCCATGCAGTCCCAGCTGCTGAAGAGGCTGAGGGTGCAGTGTGCCAGGATCATGCCTGTGGACAGTCACCATGCTCTAACATACAACATAGAGCGACTCGGTCTCTAAAAGAAGAAGAACAACAACGAAGCAAGAGGGACTTTACCTAACGACCGCCATCAGTGTAGCCTAATTCTTTGTACCTTCAATGAATCCCAAATAATAGAAAAATAAAAAATTTTAAAAAGTAAAAAAAAAAAAAAAAAGTATTTTCACTTAGTACGTAGCTCAATGAATGTACTAGATATAAGGGTAATAAAATTATTAGAAGAGGTAATAATAGGAAATGTCAAGTTAGTAAAATTCAGTAATCTCCTTTGTAGAGACAGAGTCTCACTATATGGCCCTCCGTAGAGTGCTGTGGCATCACACAGCTCACAGGAACCTCCGGCTCTTGGGCTTAGGTGATTCTCTTGCCTCAGCCTCCCAAGTAGCTGGGACTACAGATGCCCACCACAATGCTTGGCTATTTTTTTGTTTTGTAGTTCAGCTGAGGCTAGGTTTGAACCTGCCACCTTCAGTATACGGGGCCGGCGCCCTACTCGCTGAGCCACAGGCGCCACCCAGCAATCTCCTTTTGTTTGATACTTTCCCATCTCACTGGCATCTGGGGCTGTGCTGCAGGAGGGCAGCTGGCAGGAGCAGTCCACACCCATGCTCAGGGCCAGGCCTGAGGCCCACCAGAGCTCTGGGCGATAGAGCCAGAAGATGGAACATACGTTGGAAAGCAAGGCTTAGCAGACCTTGGGAGGAGTTGTTAACTATCCAAGGATGGAGCTTGGTATCCGAGTGGAGGGCAGATGCAGGTGGCCCAGGACCAGACTTGCTCACCACTATCACTGGTGAGCCCAAGCCCGGCCCTCCTCATTGGAAGCCCTTGGCTGTTTTCTGGCCAGTGCCCCCTCCTCTCCCTCTGAAATCACAGGGAAGGAGGGCTACACTAGGGGCAGTTCCTCCCTCAGGATATTAAAAATAACTAAAGTGACTCTGTGCACTGTAGCACAGTGGTTACAGAGCCAGCCACATACACCAAGGGTGTTGAGTTCAAGCCCAGCCTGGCCCAGCTGAACAACAATGACAACAGCAACAGCAACAACAACAAAATAGCTGGGTGTTGTGGCGGGCACCTGTAGTTCCAGTTACTTGGGAGGCTGAGGTAAGAGAATCGCTTAAGCCCAGGAGTTGGAGATTGCTGTGAACTGTGATGCCACAGCACTCTACCAAGGGCAACATAGTGAGACTCTATCTCAAAAAAAAAAAAAAAAAAAAAAAAGACCAAAGCTTAAGTATTTGTATTTTAACTTTCATAACTCAATTCTCAGCTGCTGGTCCTGGCTATTCCAGACCCCACTCCGTGTAGTCGGAGGCAGCACAGAGGGCCTGTGGTGTAAGCAGCTCACCCCTCAGCCTCTTCCCCAGGAAAATGATCAGAGGTGACGTACATCTCCTGACTAACTAACAATAGTGCTGGTGGTAAGACCTGCAACTTCTGAGATATTCTCTGCAGAAGAAACACCTCCCTGCATCCACCTCACTTGCTCCACGAGCTCCTCAGAGATGGGAGTGCCCATTTTGAGAAGGGCATTCTCACAAAACTCGTACCACAGCAGCCCTGCCTGAGTCCTCCTCTGCATAGTAAAGAGGCTGTTACTTGAGTTAAAAAAAAAAATGCCATCCTGGGTGGCACCTGTGGCTCAAAGGAGTAGGGCGGCGGCCCCATATGCTGAAAAGTGGCAGGTTCAAACCCATCCCAGGCCTTAAAAAAAAAAAAAAGCCATCCTCTCTACTCCTGAACATGACCTTGATGGTGAAGTTAGTGTCCCTCGTGACAAAGACAAGGCATTCTACAGCTGAGCTGGAAAGTGGCCCTGATTCTCAGAAAAAGGATGTCAAACTAGGATCTGGAGCACTATTCTCTGCAAATTCTCCTGTAAGAAATGCCTCCATGTTTATTCTACAGTGAATGCGAGCCCCAGATTTCCCAGAAATTCAACATTATATTAATAGATTTTAAGGGCCTGAGTCTTATTTCTTTATTTCTTCTCAAGCAATTTCATTCCTTTTCAGTAAAGAAACTGTCTCAAGTGGAATTTAATGTGTATTCCTTGCTAAGACTGCACAAATCAGAAGAAAATGCTATGCTGGGATCTGGTTTTTGGTGAGTTCTAATCTCCTGGGGACACATTCTCTCACTAAGAACCCAATGTGGCAAACCTGTTTTTCTGAACAATGCTCTCTTGAAACTGCTTATCAAAAATATTTTTTATAATACAAAGACTGTTAAAAAGGAAAAACAAACAAAAGCTACTAAGACCTTAAAAATCTGCACCATTTTGGCCTCGAATTATTAAAAACAAAATGTTGCTGTTCACTCTGTGGCACACTGCTAACAGCTGTCACCATCCCAGTTCTCCGGAAGTTTTTGTTTTGGGTACACCTGTGTCTGAGGCCTTTCTGTGACATGCTACAAGAAAAGATGCTGTTAAAGAGGAGAAGCTGCACATGGAAAAATGACAAGTGTTCATTTCAAACTTACGTTCTACAGTCAATAAAAACAGCAGGGTGGGGATTCACGTGTCTGCTTGGTTTGCTGTCAAATATAAGCCTGGGCATATGGAGACGAAAGTTTCTGTCCTTATAACAAGCCTCTGCACACCTTCACACCTTTACATAGCTCATACTAATCAGGAGAAGGAGCCTCAACAATGTGTGTCCTTTTCCCAAAAAAGACGAATAGATTTGTTTTATAAATTTGCTCATCATGGTTCCATGCTGAGATTACTCATAACATACAAATTTTTCATCATGTTAATTTGCTATCATCCCAGGTGGGTGGGAAGAGCCCACATGTCCCCGGTGTCCACCTCACTGGCCACCTTTTGTGGCAGCCAATGCTCTTTGTGCCTTCTTCATGCCAAGGCTGAAGCCGGTGAGGGGACTAGAGTGGATGATGGATGAAGCTGGCAGGGGGATGAGTATCTGGTGTCTGCAGTATGAAGGCGGCTTGGTGTTCTCAATGAAACATTCAAGATCATTCTTCTTTTGACAACTGCTAGCCATGCCCCCTGAGATTGGTGTGCCTGGAGAGACTGCCGGGCGTGTTCCTGGGTGCCACCTCCCTATGCACACACCTCCTCAGTGGTCACCAAGTAGACAAGTCCACAGGCTTCAGGGACGGAGGGGCCTTCAGTGTTCTGGTGGTGGCATATACACTTGTCAGCACACATCAAGCTTAACATGAGGCTGAAGACTGATGATGTGGACGCTTGCTCATCCCCAAGTGCGGATCTCGACCAGGGACCTGCATCTCCTGTGGCCATGCTCTGACAGGAAATGGGGTGGTCAGAGTCTCAGATGTGGTACAAAAGACAAGGCTTTCTCTCAACTCCTTTAGTAAGAGGCCCTTTACCAAGAAGTAGACTAATAGACAGAAAAGAATATAGAGTAGGGCAAGGAGCAACAACTTGCATTCGGCATCAGTGAGAAGCTTCACCTGCATCTGTAGTTAGTATACATTGTAAGTGGAGATCACAAAAGTTATTTTATAAAAACTTCAACTCCGCCTGACAGACTAGCATGTCAGACACGTGTCTGCAATCAACATTAACTCCCAAGCTCACCTCTTCCCTGGAAACAGCCAGGCTCACTGGGTGGGTTTTCAATACCACAAGGCTCACTTAGGCAATAACACTGTCTTCAGAGTTCCCATGGGGGAACTTTGCAAATTAACCCTGAGCCTCAGCCTGTGCTTAGAAAGCTCTGCCATTCCTCCAAAACAGACGCTGACAGAAGAATACAAAATAAAGGTGATCATAAATCAAATCACAAAAGAGATGACCCCCAATAGCCCATTTTTAAAAATCAAGTTTTGTTCTCATCATACATTTCCAAAGAAGGTTCGATTGTGGAGAATTCACTCTCATATACCAGGCTCCGAGGGGACAAAGAGTTTCGATGAAAGAAATGACCACCTGAAAAAGGAACAAGAGAAACAGAATGTTGGTCATCAGCTCTATATTTCCCATGTGCCCTGAAGGAAAGAGTGTGGATTATCTACATCACATTTTTCAACCACCCTTTATTTTGGGCTCTTAGAGAAATGCAAAGAATGCAGGTATCTCTCCACCTAAGCTTACTTAAAACATCTAAGTCCAATGTTTGGATCCCTGAGAGACTTATCACTGGAACTCTTCAAAGCAAAAGCTACCTGTGCTCTTAAAAAGATTCCATTTCCAAGTTTGAAGGCTTCTTCCTAGGGACACAAATCATATGGACCTACTTCCTCCCACTGGGGTACCTGTTATGGGGTGATCCTGGGGCTTGGAGTGAGCATGGAGCCCTTTCATCACCTGGGTTGACTTGGGGTTATGAGGCTATACATTTGATATTGTTAACATACTTGTTAATAATATTGTTAGTACATTTTATTTATTTATTATTATTTTTTTAGAGACAGAGTCTCACTTTATCACCCTCGGTAGAGTACAGAGGTGTCATAGCTCACAGCAACCTCCAACTCCTGGGCTTAGGCGATTCTCTTGCCTCAGCCTTCTGAGTAGCTGGGACTACAGGTGCCTGCCACAACACTGGGCTATTTTTTTGCAGTTTGGCTGGGGCTGGGTTTAAACCCACCATCCTTGGTATATGGGGCTGGCACCCTACTCACTGAGCCACAGGCACCGCCCTTATTTTTTTTTTTTTTTGAGACAGAGCCTCACTACAAGACCCTCAGTAGAGTGCCATGGTGTCACAGTTCACAGCAACCTATAACTCTTGGGCTTAAGTGATTCTCTTGCCTCAGCCTCCCAAGTATCTGGGACTATAGGCACCTGCCACAATGCCTGGCTATTTTTTTGTTGTTGTTGTTGTTGCAAGTGTCATTGTTCTTGTTTAGCTGGTCTGGGCCAGGTTCAAACCTGCCACCCTCGGTGTATGGGGCTGGTGCCGTTAACCACTGTGCTATGGGTGCCGAGCCCATTTTATTTATTTATTTATTTAGAGACAGAGTCTTAGTATGTTGCCCTTGGTAGAGTACAGTGGCCCCACAGCTCACAGCAACCTCAAACTCTTGGGCTTAAATGATCCTCTTGCCTCAGCCTCCAAAGTAGCTGGGATTACAGGCACCTGCCACAACGCCCAGCTATTTTTTTTTTTGTGAGATAGAGCCTCAAGCTGTCACCCTGGATAGAGTGCTGTGGCATCACAGCTCACAGCAACCTCCAATTCCTGGGCTCAAGCGAGTCTCTTGCCTCCGCCTCCCAAGTAGCTGGGACTACAGGTGCCCACCACAATGCCCAGCTGTTTTTTGGTTGCAGCCATCGTTGTTTGGCAGGCCTGGGCTGGATTCGAACCCGCCAGCTCAGGTGTACGTGACTGGTGCCTTAGCCGGTTGAGCCACAGGTGCCGAGCCCCAGCTATTTTTTTGTTACAGGTGTTATTGTTGTTTAGCAGGCCTGGACCAGGCCCCAACCTGCCAACCCCAGTTTATGTGGTTGGCGCCACTGAGCTACAGGCGCCGAGCCCAAGCATAGAAGTTTTAAGAGAATTGTAGAGATATCTCTGTCAAACATCTCTATTGCAAACATTTTCTCCCAGTCTGTGGTGTGTCTTTTCATTTTCCTAACAATATCTTTTGAAGGGCCAATGTTTCAAATTTTGGTACAATCTAATTTTGAGTTTTTCTTTTATAATTCATGCTTTTTGTGTTAGATTTAAGAAATCATTGGCAATCCCAAGGTTACTAAGATTTTCTCTTATTTGTTCATCTAGAAGTTTTATAGTTTTGGTTTTTACATTTAGATAATCCACTTCATATAGATTTTTGAATATGGTAGAAAATAAGTGTTTATAAGTTCATATGGATATCCAATTTCTTTTGCATATGGATATACAATTGCTTCCATCATCATTTTATTTAAAAGCTTATTCTTTCCTTATTCAATTGCCTTGGCACCTTTGTTGAAAATCTACCGATTGCACATGTATGGGTCTATTTTGGGGCACTATTCTGTTCTAGTGATCCATTTGTCTATCTTTGCACTGTTAAGTTTAATCTAAAGCTGTTTTCTTACATGTTTTAAATTTGGCCTAAAGATGTCTTCATAGGTGGTGAATTGTCACCTACTTAGATGTGTAAACAGACTGACTGTACCTGTGCTTTACCAAGTAGCCCAGTCTCAGCCTATCACAGCAGTTGAGTTTTGGCCAATCACGGGTTGCCAACTGTTCAAACTACGTTCAAACAGGGCAAAGCCCTTCTGTTACCAAAGTTGCTGTTTCTGTACTTCACTTCCCCTATGTATGTCACTTCCACTTTTCTGTCCATTGAGGTGACCTAGTTAACTCTGTTACATTTAATTTCTCTAAATGCTTTTTTTTTTGGTAGAGACAGAGTTTCTTTTTACCACCCTCGGTAGAGTCCCGTGGTGTCACACAGCTCACAGCAACCTCCAACTTCTGGGCTTAGGCAATTCTCTTGCCTTAGCCTCCCCGAGGAGCCTGGACTATAGGCGCCCACCACAACGCTCAGCTAGTAAATGCCTTCTTTTAACAGCACCAGTATCACATTGTCTTGATTACTGTAGCTTTGTTAAGTCTTGAAATTAGGTGTCATAAGTTCTGCAACTTTGTTCTTTTTTTTTTTTTATTGTTGGGGATTCATTGAGGGTACAAGAAACCATGTTACACTGGTTGCATTTTTTTTTTTTTTTTGAGACAGTCTCACTTTGTCGGCCTTGGTAGAGTTGTGGTGTCATAGCTCCCAGCCTCAAACTCTTGGGCTTAAATGATCCTTTTGCCTCAGCCTCCTAAGTAGCTGGGACTACAGGCACCCACCTCAAAGCCCACCTATTTTTAGAATCAGGGTCTCACTCTTGCTCATACTGGTTTCCAACTCCTGAGCTCAAGCAATCTACCTGCCTCGGCCTCCCAGAGTGCCAGGATTACAGGTGTGAGCCACGGCATCTGGCCCTTGTTTTTATTTTTCAAATGGTATGATGGACAAGGAGGAAAGGAAGGCTGCTACAAAGTACAGGCAGGTATCAAATAAAAGCATTTCACATACTAGAATGGTGGGAACAATTTATTCAATTTTCTATATTTAAAAATGTGCATTTAAAAAATTGGGATAAAGCTGGGCATGATGGCATGTGCCTGTAGTCCCAGCAACAAGGGAAGCTGAGGTGAGAGATTATTTGAGCCTAGGAGTTTGAGGCCAACCTGGGTGACACAGCAAGCCCCCACCTTTAAGAATAAAAAAAAAAAAAAAGAAAAAATGGGATGAATTCAAAGATGCTTGGTTATCTGCACAAAGTAGTCCTCTAAGAGTAAAGTCCTATGTAAAATACGCAATGTTTCACCTCTGGCAATGGAGTCTCACCCTCCAAAGGAATCTGCATAGTCCAATAATGCTAAAGAGTAAAAGATTAAAAAAAAAAAAAAGAGCTAACAATAAGGAGGTTTTCAGTTCTGCATGATGAACTAAAGCTATCTGTGATAGGAGAAAATACATATTTGATCTTTGCTGGGCACAGTGGTTCAGGCCTGTAATCTTAGCCCTCTGGGAGGTCGAGGAAGGAGGATCCCTTGAGCTCAGGAGTTCAAGACCATCCTAAGTAATAGTGACACCCTATCTCTACTAAAACTTAGAAAAATTAGTTGGGCATTGTGATGGAGGCCTGGTACCCAGCTACTCAGGAGGCTGAGGCAGGAGGATCATCTTGAACCCAGGAGTTTGAGGCTGCTGTGAGCTATGGTGATGCCACTGTACTCTACTCTGAGGAAACAGAGGCTGTCTCCAAAAATATACTTATGTAATTTAGTCTTCATCCCTGGCACACAACTCCTAAAATCGTCATACTCTCCAGAGTACTATCTTTTGTATGCCAATGAGTTGATTGCCACTAGGCAGCTGTAGGATGGGGACTGGTCACCCAAAAGACCAAAGCAGGTTTAGAGGGTTAGGACTTCCAGCCCCATCCCCTAACCTCAGCAGGAGGGCAGGGGTTGAAGGTAAGGTTGATGGCTGACAGTCGATGGTTTAATCAGTTGTCCTACTGTCATGAAGCCTCCATAAAAAACCCCAAAGACATAGTTCAGAGAGCTTCTGGACAGCTGACCATGTGGAGGTTCCTGGAGGGTGGTTCATCCAGGGAGGGCTTGGATGCTCCACGCCCCTCTCCCACACCTCACCACATGCATCTCTTCATCTGTATCCTTTGTATTAACAATAATCGTCACAATACACCTGTAAATGTGTTTCCCCAGTTTTCATGAGACACTCAAGCAGATCACATTCAAGGAAGGGATTATGGGAACTCCAATTTATAGCTGGTCAGTCAGAAGCACAGGGAAAACACCCTGGGGCTTGGGCTTGGCATCAAAAGGAGAGAGGCAGTCTCATTTCTCCAGGTACAGATGTAAAGGCGCTTGTACCAACTTTTACTTCCAACGGTAGATGACAATTCTAATTGCCCTGTATCTGTGACATTAGAATGTCAAAGTTGCATTGAATTGGAAGATACCCAGCTGGTGTCCACTACAGAAATGACTTGCTTTATGTGTGTAGGACCCTCTCCCCCATATTTGGTCATGTTAGTTTTCTGTGTTGATCATTGTAGGGTAAGCCTAGACAACACAGCAAAACTCCATCTCTACAAAGAATAGAAAAATTAGCCAGTTGTGGTGGTACGAGCTTGTAGTCCCAGATACTCGGGAGGCTGAGGCAGAAGGGTCGCTTGAACCCAGGAGAGTGAGGTTGCAGTGAGCTAGGCTGATGCCATGGCACTTTAATCCTAGGGACACAGAGAGACTCTGTCTCAAAAAAGAAAAACAAACAAAAAGCAGATAAAACACCTAAATGTTAGCGCTAAAACTATAAACTCTTAGTTTTTTTTTTTGGTAGAGATAGAGTCTCACTTTATCACCCTCAGTAGAGTGCCGTGGTGTGACACAGCTCACAGCAACCTCCAACTCCTGGGCTTATGTGATTCTCTTGCCTCATCTTCCCAAATAGCTGGGACTACAGGTGCCTGCCACAATGGCCGGCTATTTTTCTGTTTTGCAGTTTGGCCGAGGCAGGGTTTGAACCCGCCACCTTCGGTATATGGGGCCAGTGCCCTATTGGATGAGCCACAGGCGCTGCCCAACTCTTGGAAGTTTTTGTGACCTTGAATTAGTTGATGGTTTCTTAGCTTTGATACCAAAAGCAAAGAAAATACAGACAAATTTGACATCATCAAAAAACCTGTGCTCTGAAAGTCACTATTAAGAAAATGAACAGACAACTTACATAATGGAGAAAATGTTTGTAGAATGGAGAAAAAAGATTATCACATATCTGACAAAGGCCTGGTATCTGGAATACATAAAGAAACTCTCAAAATTCAACCACAAAAAGACAAAATGCCCAAATACAGGCAAAGAATATACAGTCCATATATTCTTTTTTGGAGAATCTACTATATTCTATATTCTTAGTCTAAAATTTTAAGTATGTGTTTGTGAATTCTGTTCTAGCAAAGAATGAATGGAAGCCCATCTAGGCCTTGAAATTGCAAGCTTTGATAAGAAGTGATTTCAATTTAAGAGAATTGGAGCCTTTTTTCCAGTTAGAACCATAAAAAGTGTCAATGAAAAAGAAGGGTCCTGCTTAAAAAAGCAAAGAAATTTTGCAGAGCGGAAGATCAAGTCCTGAGAAAGAATTCTGCCCAAAAGAAGCTTCAAAAGGCAAGGAGGAAGCTTATCTATGAAAAAGTTAAGCATTATCACAAGGAATATAGGTAGATGTACAGAACTTAGATGCGAATGGCTAGGATGAGAAGAAAAGCGCACAACTTCTACGAACCTGCAGAATCCAAATTGGCATTTGTCGTCAGGATCAGAGGTGTCAATGCTGTGGACCCAAGTTTAGTGTATGTGCTGCCGAAGTGAGCGTGACAGTGTGAGCCTGATGGTCTGAAAGGTGTGGCAGCTTCTTCGACTTCACCAGATCTTGGCTTCGATGTTAACATGCAGAAGACGGTGGGAGGGCACCAAATCTGAAGTCAGTAAATGAGCTTATTGAATTGTGTTGACAGGTAACAGTTTCATTGCTTGATCTCTTGGTAAATATGGCATCATCGGCATGGAGGATGTGAGCCATGAGATCTATACTGTTGGAAAAGGCTTCAGTGAAGCCAATAACCTCCTGCGTCCCTTCAAGTTACTGTCTCCACGGGGAAAAATGAAGGAAAAGACAATCTACTTAGTAGAAAGGGGAGATGCTGGCATCAGGGAAGACCAGATCTACAGGCTTACTAGAAGAATGAACTAAGGTATCTACTGTAATTATTTTTGTAATCTGATTAATAAACAGTGACTGCTTTCAAATTGAAAAAGAAATAAGGGAACTGTTGATGCAGGTGTATAAAAAAAATACAGAGGGTGCCAAAAAAGGTATACACATTTTAAGAGAGGAAAAAACCATATTAAAATTAGAACACTCAATATATACTGATAACAAAAGATGAAGACAAGTCGTGTTTGACTTCCACAATTAAAAGAGGTCCTCAGGCTTGGCGCCTGTGGCTCAACGGGCTAAGGCACCAGCCACGTACACCTGAGCTCGTGGGTTCGAATCCAGCCTGGGCCCCCCAAACAACAATGACGGCTGCAACCAAAAAATGGCCGGGCGTTGTGACGGGTGCCTGTAGTCCCAGCTACTTGGGTGGCGGAGGCAGAAGACTCGCTTGAGCCCAGGAATTGGAGGTTGCTGTGAGCTGTGATGCCACCGCACTCTACCCAGGGTGACAGATTGAGGCTCTGTCTAAAAAAAAAAAAAAAAAAAAAAAAAGAGGTGCTCAAAGTGATTACCATCAGCATCCAGACACTTCTGATTACAATGAACTACCGTTTGAGCAACGTGGACCCAGTGTCCCCTTGTATCACTTAGTGTGCCATTTCAATTTCTTCCCTAAGTACCGCCAGTGGTTTTCTGTGGTACACCACATCCTGTAAGGAGCCTACTGAGAAGTCAAGGGGTGTTAAGACAAGAGAACATGGTGGAAACTCAACCATGCCTCTTTGTCCTATCCATTGTCTTGGCAAAATTCTCACTGAGGTCAGCTCTCATGTAATAATCTTAATATGAAAACTCCCCTTTTTGCTGTTTTAGAAACACATTCTATGCTTATTATGCTAACTCCTGTCTCGCGTGCATACTATTTGTCAGACTGCTGTGGCAAGCGTGTAAACTGTTCCAACCCCACAGCAGCAGGACGCATTGCTGTGTCATGTCTCTTGGATGTTCCCTGGGCACATCGCACACAGCACCACACCTCTCACACTTAGCATGAATGCGTACAGTTGTCAGGAGTGTTGGAGGGTCTCTTGCACACTCACGCTTCCATTGCCGTTGTACTTTCACAATGTTCTTGAATTTCAATATCACTTCAAAAGGATCTTGGGCTTCTTGAACAACCGTGCTTGCACCATTTTCTTTGAATGTCCTGCCTGCCACATGGTGACACTAACATTCATTTGAGTAATGCCATCTTTTGAGCAAACACCATATTATAAAATTGCAACCATAATTCAATTCAACTTTGGAAAGTAATACACAGATAACATTGCTTAAAATGTGTATAGATTTTTTGGCACCCTGGTAGAATTCTGTATAGTAGTGCATAAGAAATGGAAATAGTAAATGAAGAGATACAGGGCGATCCAAATTTACTTAAAATTCAAAAACTTCCTAAGGCCTTTGCAAAGGTCCACTGTTGTACCATTTATCTTTATTTTCAAGAAATTTAAAATATTATATGAGTAGGTTCGGCACCTGGGGCTGAAAGGGCTAAGGCGCCAGCCACGTACACCTGAGCTGGCGGGTTCGAATCCAGCTCGGGCCTGCCAAACAACAAGGTCGGCTGCAACCCAAAAATGGCCCGGCATTGTGGCGGGCGCCTGTAGTCCCAGCTACTTGGGAGGCAGAGGCAAGAGACTCGCTTGAGCCCAGGAATTGGAGGTTGCTGTGAGCTATGATGCCACAGAACTCTATCAAGGGTGACAGCTTGAGGCTCTGTCTCAAAAAAAAAAAAAAAAGTGTATGAGTGAAGACAGACAAGTCTCTGGTGCTTTTTCCAATAAACTAAATGACTAAAGGACCTGACAAATTTTAAGAATTATTTTCACTCTGGAAACCTCACTGTGTTCCTATAATATATGTAACAACCATGGGCCAGATATGGTGGCTCATGGCTATCATCCCAGCATTTTGGAGGCTGAGGCAGGATTGCTTGAGGGCAGGAGTTTCAGACCGGCCTGGGTAACACAGTAAGATTCCATCTCTAGAAAAAGGAGAAAAACTAGCCAGGCATTGTGGCACATGCCTGAAGTCCCAGCTACTCAGGCTGAGGCGGGGGAATCACTTGAGCCTAGGAATTTGAGGTTCCAGTGAGCTATGATGATGCCTCTACACTGTAGCCTGGATGACACAGCAAGATCCTGCCTCATAAGAAATTAATACAATAATATAATCTACAAATATTTGTCTGTGTTTTCTTAATGCATCGTCAAGAGCCCACACAAAGTGAGGATACAGGGATAGGTCTTATGGTAGGGGGTCCTCCCCCTCCAGTCCCCTTCTCTAACATTTTTCTAGCATAGATACAGGCACTGTTTCCAGATCAGGTGCACGTATCTGCTCACAAGTGGAAAAGTTTTGTTTTTCACTTGGCTTCATGGTTGCTGCACCTGTTGAAAGTGGTAATTTTCACATAAAGCTCTCATATAAAATAGCAATGGTGGCTGGTGGAGAGACTAAGCATTTCTAACAGTCCTTTCTTTTTTTTTTTTTTTTTGAGACAGAGCCTCAAGCTGTCACCCTGGATAGAGTGCTGTGGCATCATAGCTCACAGCAACCTCCAATTCCTGGGCTCAGTGAGTCTCTTGCCTCCACCTCCCAAGTAGCTGGGACTACAG
>CAUYON010043035.1:0-80792 GCA_963573935.1 Arctocebus calabarensis | reverse complement strand
ACTCTATCTCTACAAAAAAAAAAAAAAAAAAAAGAGCACACACAAGGAACCGCAGGGTCTGACCCCACCCCCATGTGTTTCTGTTCTTACCTCCTCCCTCCAGCCAGGGCAGCACTGCTCACAGGACGGCTGCCTATCCGCAGCGGCTTCTACACCACCAACGCCCATGCCAGAAACGGTACGCTTCCTCCCTTCAGGGACAGCCAGTGTGGGCCTGAGGGTCAGGATGGGCACAGGGTAGGAGGGGGCACGGGTGGCCTTGGTGTGGCAGGGCCAGGACCCTATATTTCTGTCACGTGTGATTTTAAGACAGACTTAAACACTTCCATCAAAGCACTGTACGCCAGGCAGGTGGAAAGTGGGCTGGGGGCCACATCTGGGTCTCAGTAGCTGGCCCAGCACCTCTTGAATAGCCCGGCCTGGGAAAGCAGTACACACTCTGCTCAGGCTGGTCCTTCCAGAAGCTCTGACTCATTGGGCTGAGCAGGCTGGAGGGATCCAGGGGGCATGGGGCCCCCAGTCTTTGAGGGGTTAGACGGGTTCTCTGGGGATGGTCTCATAGAGTAGGGTTTCAAGTGGCCCAAGAGGAAAGAGAATGTGTGGAGGATAGGGAGGTACAGGGTGGGCAGCAGGGATCTTGTGGCACGTTCCCAAGACCCAGCGTGGGGCCCAAGGCTGAGGGAGCAGCAGGACACAGCCTTCTCGGTCCCCACCCCAGTGAGGCATGCCTGGAAAAATGCTGCAAAGCACTGTGTATGGCCTCGCCTGCTGAGCCTGGCGGGCAGGGTCCACTGAGCGCGGCACCCCAGCTGCCTGTTCCATGTCTGCCATGGCTTACACAGAGCTGCTCTTCCAGCATACACACCACAGGAGATCGTGGGCGGCATCCCGAGTTCGGAATACCTCCTGCCTGAGCTGCTGAAGGAGGCAGGCTACATCAGCAAGATTGTGGGCAAGTGGTGAGTCCCCTCAGTGCTGCCCATTCGGCCTTCCTCACAAGAGGCCACTCCTGAAAGTTTCCAAACAAGGAAGACTTCTTTGGTGGGAAACAAAAACTCTGGTCCATTTCCATGTCCGTAGCACTCCTGTGTGGCCAGGGTTTAGGGCCTCAGGTCCTCTCCAGCCTGGGACATCAGCCATGAGCAGGTGCCATGCAGGGTCTGACTTGGGAGCCCATGTCCTGTCCCACAATCACGGCCACTCTGTTCCCTGGGCTGCCTCCTGCCACAGTGTCACCAGAAGAGCCTCATTACGGCACACACACGGGTCATCCCAGACAAGACAACATGTCAGCCATGGTGAAAACTTGATTCTTAACCTAGAAGTAACTAGGAAGTAGAGGATCACCCAGCGAGTGAGTCCTGCGTTCCAATAATTGAGATGTCGGGAGCGCATGTCGCTGCTCTGTTTCCTGTTTACGCTGTTTCCAGCACGTAAAGAGAAACATTCTGTTGTTCCCTGGAAATGTGCAAACAGTCTGGAAAGATCATGTCAGGTGTTCTCCTCCCTCCACACCTCCTAGTGAGCCCCACCCATCTGGCAGTCTCTGTGACTGTCTTCCGTTTGTGGTCTCAGCCTGGCTGCCTGTGTCCCCTCCCATCAGCACCTGCTGGGGACAGTGTCTTCTCCGATGTTGACAGCTATGGCAGTGGTGTGTCTACCCAGGAGAACCAGAGGAGTGGCGGCTGACCTGCTAGGCTGAAGGTCAGCCCAAGGGAGCCCCAGCAGATGCCCCCGAGGCTGTCAGAGCCTGTTGGGGCTGTAGCCTAGAGGAAGTACTGGAGACCACAGCTCTCTGCACCTCGGCTGGCAACTTCCTGTTCCCAGTCAGGACTGGACAGGGAACTTGTCTCGGTGACACTCACCAAGGTTCCGGGATGACTGGAGGAGAGCAGTAGGGCCACGTGGGCCCTGCGGGGGTGGCTCATCCTGAACTTGGGATTGGCGTGGGGCCCAGTGAGTCCCAGACAGGCCTCAGGAGGCTCCTCAGGCAGGTGGGATTCTGTCCCTGACCTGGTCTTCACTGACTTCCTTCATCCAGATCCAGTGCCACAGAGCTGGCTAGGTGTGACCGACTGAGCCTGCGTGTGGACAGAGCTGGGCTCCACATGCCTAACCCAGCCTGCGCATGGACAGAGCTGGGCTCCACATGCCCAACCCAGGCTGCGCACGGAGAGAGCTGGGCTCCACATGCCCAACCCAGCCCACATGTGGACAGAGCTAGTTTACATGTGACCGACCAAGCCTGCGTGTGGACAGAGCTGGGCTCCACATACCCGACTAAGCCCACGTGTGGACAGAGATGGGTTCCACATACTTGACCCAGCCTGTGTGTGGAGAGAGCTGGCTCCACGTGCCCGACCAAGCCTGCGTGTGAACAGAGCTGGGCTCCACGTGCCCGACCAAGCCCACATGTGTAGAGCTGGGCTCCTGCTCAGAGGCTGCCTGACTTGCCCCTACCTCCTACAATAGCTGCCCTTCTGTTGTCTCAGGACAAGCATGTTGAATTGACTCGTAATTTCAGGGAGCATGTTGAGGGTGTTCCTCTTCAGCAAAGGCCTTTGTGCTGATAGACAGGAACTTACCGTGCATCTGGGTGGCAACTGCCTAGTGAGAGTCCAGAGAGGAGGAGGTGTTGGACCCGCAGCCTGAACATGGGAAACAACAAGAGGAGACACAGCATGGAGCTGGAGGTTAGGGAACAGGAGGTCAGGGAGAAGCAGGTGCTCACCTGGGAGCAAGAAGATGGGGAGCCAGTGGACGTGAAAGCCAGCTCAGGGCCAGCTGAGACACAGCCACCTCCATCATGACTAGAGACACAGGCCTGGACCCAGCGCTCACTGACCCCCAGACTCATTGGTGGGCCCTATCCCGCTCACCAGCCTGGGCTTCCCTGCCGCTCCTCTGACCCCCCACAGTACCCCACTGAAGACACAGGGACCCCATGCAGTGGGGGGGGGGTTCGTGCCACCTCTGCCAGGGTCCAGATTGGGCTTCCAAGGCTGCAGCTGGAACATCACTCAGACCAACAAGCGCAGGGCTGGAGCCCACCAGAGCCACCACCTCTAGGCTCAGGCTGCTTGAAGAAGGAGTACACACCAGCTCCTGTGTGGCCTCAGGGACCAGATTGCAGAGAGAAGGAGCAAGTGGGACACAGCACCGGTCTGGCCAGGCTCCCCAGGCCTGGAGGTGCCAGCTGCTTTCTGAGTGGCTCTCTTGCTTTAGAGCAGGTGAACCTTGGTTGCTGGAGAGCATTTGTGGCCGTCGCTCATGTGGTGCTGCCATGTTACCTATAATGGCCCCACTCCTGCAATGGGATGTGGGAGGGCTGGCAGACCCCGCACGCCCCTGCCACAGCAGTAGCTGTCCCACCTGGGCAAAGACACACATAGCTACCCAAAGAGAAAACACGGGTGAGGTTCCACTTACACCCCCAGAGGGAAAACATGGGGGTTTCACACATTGTCCCAGAGGGAAAACATAGGGGTTGTACACACACCGTCTGAGCTTTGGGAGCATGTGGGGCCTGGCCAGGCAGTCAGACAGTCTCAGGCAAAGAAAGGTTTCTTGAGGTGTGCTGTCCTGCAAGGCCCCACCCTGAGTCTCAGCAGGGCCCCTAGCCCCAGCGGGTACCAGTGCTTTCTGGGGGGATGGCCCAGTGTTCTTGGTGAGGGTGTCTCGGTCTTCCACACCTCCCTATACCCAGGCCTAACGTGCACCTGCACTGGGAGTGCTCGTCTGGTTTTACTAAATGTTCGTGAAGACAGTGGTGTGTTGCTGCTTGGGATTTTGGCATGTATGTGTGTCCCTGAAGTGTCTTGGGTTCCTGTTCCAGGCATCTGGGTCACAGGCCCCAGTTCCACCCCTTGAAGCATGGATTTGACGAGTGGTTTGGATCCCCCAACTGCCACTTTGGACCTTATGACAACAGGGCCAGGCCCAACATCCCTGTGTACAGGGACTGGGAGATGGTCGGCAGGTAACAGAGGCCCGCCCCTCCCTCCTGTGCCCTGGCAGCAGTGCCCGGCCCTCCTACCTTTGCTCTGACAGGCTGTTTCAGCCACGAGCTGCAAGTCCTGGGCCAGATGTGCTCTCAGTCTCACCCCAAAGCCCTGTTGGGCTCTCTACTAACGCCCCAGGGTCACATGCACACAGCTTTGCTCATGGTGACTGCTGGCCGCCCACTGATGCTGGACCATCTGCCTGGGCCAGGCTGGACTGTCGGCTGCATCCGGGAGGTCCAGAGAGGGGGCGGCATAACAGAGAAGACAGTGGGTGAAGACTTTCCTTCCCACCTGTAAGGCCAGCCGCTTCCTAAACTTTGGGGACATCCATCAGAGAGGAGCCTCTGGCGTTCGGCACTCATCTGTCTAGAGTTTTGTGTGGCTTAGCTTCTTTTGTTTGCTTTCTGGTGGGAACTTTCATTACACATTGGTGGACCACAAAGCTGGACCAGCTTGGTGCTTCATCTGATATAACAGTTCTATTGAGATGTAGCTCACTGCCCCACAGCTCCCCAAAGCCTGGAGACATGTGGCTTTCGGTACATTCAGAGTTTTATGGTCGTCACTGCAGTAAACTACAGAACATTCTCCTTACCTCAAGGAAAGCCCCATGTCCTTAGCTGTCATCCTGTTCCTCTTGCTGCCACTCTCTCTGGTCTGTTCCTCTGCCTCCCACATGGCAGGGCGTGTGGGTGCCCAGTCTCATCCCTGACGCCATCCTAGACAAGACCTCGCGTCTCAGGAGCAACTCACACTTCCACTTTGATTTGTTTCGTAAATAAGCCATTTCTGCCCATGATTTTGCCAGTGAAATTATGGAGAAGGGAGCAATCTCCATCTAAATTCTGATGTCTGGGTTCAGTGCCCATGCTCAGTGGTTAGGGCACCAGCCACGTGCCCTGGGTTTGGTGGGTTTGAACCTGGCCTGGGCCTACTAAACAACACAACAGCAACAAAAATAGTGGGCATCTGTAGTCCCAGCTACTTGGGAGGCTGAGGCAAGAGAATTGCTTAAGCCCAAGAGTTTTGAGGTTGCTGTGAGCTATGACACCATAGCACTCTACCAAGGGCAATAAAGTGAGACCTTATCTCAAAAAATAAATAAATTCTGATGTCTGGATCTGTATTGTTTCCAGATTTTATGAAGAATTTCCAATTAATCTGAAGACTGGGGAAGCCAATCTCACCCAGATCTACTTACAGGTAACAAAACACCTGCGTCCAGCTGGGCAGCTCTCTGCAGAATGGGGCCAGCACCTACAGGGCTGGGACCAAGAGTGTGACCTTCTCTGTAGGAAGCCTTGGACTTTATTAAGAGGCAGCAGGCACAGCAACGTCCTTTCTTCCTCTACTGGGCCATTGATGCCACACACGCACCTGTTTATGCTTCAAAGTCTTTCCTGGGTACCAGTCAGCGAGGGCGGTGAGTCCCTGGTCCGAGAAATGCAAACTAGGAGGGGCTTCAGCTGTGCTTGGTTACCTCCAGGGACAGTACACTCAGTGCCATTATACTTAGTTATCTCTCATAGAAAAAGACCAAAACAGGGCGGCGCCTGTGGCTCAGTGGGTAGGGTGCCGGCCCCCTATACCAAGGGTGGTGGGTTCAAACCCGGCCCTGGCCAAATTGCAACAAATAAATTAGCCAGGCATTGTGGCGGGCTCCTGTAGTCCCAGCTACTCTGGAGGCTGAGGTAAGAGAATCACCTAAGCCCAGGAATTGGAGGTTGCTGTGAGCTGAGTGATGCCACGGCACTCTACGGAGGGTGATAGAGTGAGACTGTCTCTACCAAAAAAAAAAAAGAAAGAAACTTTTAAACTATAAAAATATGTATATTAAAAAAAAAAATACGAAAAAGACCAAAACTCCTTAGCCTCTTTGAAACTGCTGGCCCAGGGTTAGCAGGAGGCAGACTGCAGTAGGGAGTCTTCTGCCCATAACAAGCCACATGAATTGGAACTCAAGCTTTTTTCCCTCCTCTCCTGGGAAGCAGACCTATTTCACTGGTCATCTGTGAAATCATGATTTCATATGCTCTTTTAGTTGCACTGGTCCTGTGGCCACCTGATAGACTCACCTTTCCCATAGGTATGGGGATGCCGTCCGGGAGATTGATGATAGTGTTGGGAAAATACTGGACCTTCTGCGGGACCTACGCATTGGGGAGAATACGTTTGTATTCTTCACATCTGATAATGGAGCTGCCCTCATTTCCGCTCCCAGACAAGGTGAGTACTCACAGTTCCCCCTGTTGCTATCCACACAGAAGGCTTTACCTCAGAACAAGTATGCAAGGCCAGCCCCACAGGGGCCTGTGAGGGGCCCCCAACATCCAGGGAGGGTGGATGTCCTCTAAGGCCCATGGCCCTCCCGCCCGGCCTGGCCCACAAGCTGGAGTGGATTTGAGTTTGCAGAGGAGAGGAGGGGAGAAGCTGCAGTCAGAGGTGGTACAGGACTGGCGTATGTTTTGGGAGAGGTCACACACCTCCCAAGGCTTAGTAGCAGCCCTGGAGACAGGAGGCTGGGAGGTGACATGCTGGGCAGGAAGTGGCATAATCCCTGGGAAAAGGGGGCTATGGGGGGGGGCGCGTTTGATGGTGCCTGGGGCAAAAGGTGTGGGGGTGTCTGATGGTACCTGGGGAGGGGGGCTGTGCATGGGCCAGGGGCTGGGGGAGTGGACACCACTAGACCCATGAGCTACCCTATGAACATAGCCTGCTCACCCGCAACTGGCAGGGACTCTGGGCCTCCCATGCAAGAGGCCTCCTGCCAACACCCAGGGCCCTGTCTTGCCACTACTGTGATTGAACATCTCAGCCCTTTCTCTACTTGGGTGGTGTGGGCTGGCCACTTCCACGAAGTGACTGATCTTGCCTGTCCCCACCCAGCAGACCATGAGTCAAGCTCATGCCAAGGACCCTGCAGCCTGGGGTTCTGTGGGGGTCTCAGGGTTTCAAGTGCCAGCCAAGTACTGCTGACTCAGGCTGGAAAAGAGACACATTGGCAAAGGGACAGCCCGTGGTTCCTGCAGCACATCTCACACCAACACCCCTCCTTGGGCCAGCATGGTCTTCACGCAGGCTCCCCCAGCACACAGACCCAGAGACGGGCAGGGCTGCCGGAGCGAGTCCAGGCTGCCTGCAGACTCCTTGGAAAGTGCCTGGTGGCTCTGGGAAGGAGGTTCTGGACAGGACTGGGCCGCACCAGCTGCTGCCCCATGGCAAGCCCAGGGAGTTTGTCTCCAGGCTGCCTGTGACCACCAACCAGAGTTCTTCAGGCCCCCAAGGACTCAGGCTTTGGACTTCAGCTTAGTCTTAATTTCTAAATTATGAACTATTTCATGCAAACAGAAAAAGTTTATGTGCCTATTTGTAAGATATAAATAATAATAAAATGAAAATCCTTATACCCACCACCCAGCTTTAGAAATAGAATATCAAAAAATAAAATAAGGAGAAGAGAAGGAAACAAAACAAAAGAAGTGGAACATAGACATCTTTGAGCCCTGGGCATCCTTCCCCAGAAGCAGCCGCTGTCTGTGTTTCCCCACTGGTCCCCACAGTGCGTGAGCGGAGCCCTCCCTGGCACATGGCTGAGTCCTGCCAGGCAGGTTTTGGTGGCATGTTAGCTAAAAGGAGTTGCCCTGGCCATTCTGTTTGGAGCTCTTCCTGTGCTGACACAGAGACAGGTCAGGACGTAGACAGAGGAATGAGCCAGGTGACTTGCTTCGGGTGGGGTCAAGGGTTTGTCAGACATGCAGCTAGGAACCTTTCCTGACTGTCAGAGCCCAAACAGCTGGCTCCTTTTTAACTAAAGCCCCTTCTCCAGACACATGGGGCAGCAGCAGACATGACTGTCTAGGAAGCTCTCCCTGAGTTGTCAGTGCATCCTGGCAGCCTCCATCAATGGGAAGGTGGTTTTTGGTTTTTGTTCCTGTTAGAGTCAGGGCCTTACTCTGTCCCAGGCTGGAGTGCAGGGGTGTGGTCACAGCTTACTGCAGCCTCTGACTCCTGGACTCAGCAGTCCTCCTGCCAAAGCCTCTCACAGTGCTGGGACCGCTGGGGTGAGCCACGAGCCCGGCCAGGAGTACGTTTTATGACTTTGCTGGATGTTTCAGAGGTTTCCTGGCAGTAAGTGGGTCAGTTTCTTTTTCTAGACAGTAGCCTTCATTGAGACACATGTTCCCCTTTTCTCTTAGAAACCTGACAACCAGAGCATCTGAGACCCAAGCCTGGCTGGAGCCATCCTCTGGCGTTCTGACCTTGTCGTGAGGTTGGAGCTCCCAGTCTGGCCTGTGTCTCCTTGGCAGGTCTCATGACTCAGCAGTGGCACCCATGAGGGGCTGGGTCAGGCCTTATTCCTGAGGGCACCATGTGGCTCCCGCCGGAGGTGGTCTGATAAATGTGGTTCTCCTCCAAGGTGGTAGCAATGGTCCCTTTCTATGTGGGAAGCAGACCACGTTTGAAGGTGGGATGAGAGAGCCTGCAATCGCATGGTGGCCAGGACACATCCCTGCAGCCCAGGTAAGCCAGGGCGGCCCCATCCTAGCTCACCCCCCCTGCCCCCCTTGTTCTACTTGCTCTGCCTTGCCTTAAAGCACTATGGGCTCTTCACCCTCTTAGAACCTGGGCTTTCTCAGGGGGTGTGGGGTGCTGTGTTGCCTTGTCCTTCTGGGATAGAAAGGCTTGTGCGGGTACTAGATGGTGTCTCCATGGGCTGTCACATGGGTTGTGGGTAACTACTATGAGGGGTGGTAGCTTTTGGGGTCCAGTCCGTGTACTTCTCTGCAGGACTTGTCAGGGACTTCAGTGTGCCAGTGGGTACCATGAACTTTTGGAAGGGGTATGGAGAAAGCTTGCTTGCTTGCTTGCTTTATTTTTTTGAGACAGTATCTCGCTTTGTTGCCCTTGGTAGAATACCCTGGTGTCACAGCTCACAGCAGTCTCAAACTCTTGAGCTCAAGTGATCTTGCCTCAGCCTCCTGAGTAGCTGGGACTATAAGCACCTGCCACAACAGCTGGCTATTTTTTTTTTTTTTTTTTTTACTTGCTCTTGCTCAGGCTGGTCTTGAACTCTTGAGCTCAGATGACCTGCCCTCCTTGGACACCCCTCCCTCCAGAGTGCTGGGATTACAGGCACGAGCCACTGCACCCAGCCTAAGCCAAGTTTTTTAAAACTGATTTAGCCACAGAGTCTTATTTTTTATTGTTTTTTCTTTTTTCTTTTTTTTATTTTTTTGAGACAGAGCCTCAAACTGTCACCCTGGATAGAGTGCCATGGCATCACAGCTCATAGCAACCTCCAAAATTCTTGGGCTCAAGTGAGTCTCTTGCCTCCACCTCCCAAGTAGCTGGGGCTACAGGCACCCGCCACAACGCCCAGCCATTTTTTGATTGCAGCCGTCATTGTTGTTTGGCGGGCCCGGGCTGGATTCGAACCCGCCAGCTCAGGTGTACGTGGCTGGCGCCTTAGCCTGTTGAGCCACAGGCGCTGAGCCAGAGTCTTGTTGTTTCAAAGTCCTTTTCTCAGGTCAGTGTTCTGTGAACACTCTTGGGAGACCAGCAGCAGCCTCACCAAGCATCACTGATGTCTGTGTGCAGTGTCCACAGGGAAGGACAGTGGCCTGGCCCTACCAGGTGTGTGTCCTGCTGCCGTCCCCAGCCTGGCTCACTGTCGTGTGCCAAGTAGCTCACTCACCCCCAGCTCCCATCCCCAGACAGATGGCCCTTGGCTGAGTTCCCTGGGCCATGAAGTGCCAAAACTGATGTCAGGAGTATGTCCCTATCATCTTGGGCTCTTCCCTCTTGAGGAGCTACCCCGAGGTGGAAGTGACAGTTCTCAGCCCCGGCAGCAACTCAAGTGGTCTGCACTAGCCCACAGCAGGTGTCAGCGCTCCCTGGGCCTCTGGGACAAATTACGTAAAGTGGTGGCCTTAAAAACACAAACTGACTCTCAGTTCAGGGGCCAGACACAAGGTGTGGGCAGGGCTGGCTCCCCCTTTTCCAGCTGCTCTGGGTGTCCACATCCCTGGGCTTCAGAGCCAGTAGCGTAGCCCCGGCCTCCTGCCTCCCTCCTCCACTTCTAAGGACCCAGAGGTTACATTGGGCCACCTGGGTAATCCAGGTGAAGCTCCCTGTTTTAGGGAGAGCTGATTGGCCATCTTCACTTACCTTCGTCACCTTTGCCAAGTGAGGTCACATATTCACAGGGTCGAGGGATTAGGGTTTGCATGTTCTAGGGGCTATTGTCCTGCTGACCATGAGCAGGCCTTCTCTCCCTCCTTCCCCTCATCTAGATTTAGGAAACTAAGGTCCCCAGGTAGTGGGCAGAGCTGAGCACAGAACCCGGGCATCTGGCCCCAGAGCCCACTTGCCTGCCCATTATGCCTGAGACAGTCTCCTGTGTCCCCAGCAGCAAACAGGGCTTGGGGTAGCCCCTACCAATAGGTCCCAGAGGCTAGCTGGGCCTCTTCTCCTCAGGATCCCTCTGTCAGGGCCTCTGACTTGAGACTCCCGGGTCACCAGGGCCCTGCAGGTTGAAGGACCTTACCCCCACCCAATTCCTGGCCAGGCAGCTGTAGACTGGCTCCATCTGAAAGGCAGGGGTGGCCAAGGCAGCAACTGAATCCTCCAGGAGAAATTAGGCTGGGGCGGGGCACCCCGTGTGGGACATCCCGGATTGTACCCCAAATTCTCTGTCCCCAGTGCCATCACCCTGCAGGCAAAGACAAGCCGCTTGACCACACATAAGGGTGCCTACACAGAGTGATGGGCTTACAGCCACTCAGTGATGCAGGACACTTTGTATGTCTAGGAGGGACCTGGAAGGGACCCTGCTCACTGGGCAAGGAGCCAACACAGCTGGCACACAGCGGCTCCGTGACTGTGGTTCAGGTCTGTCTGCACCCCACAGTCCCCCCAGCATGCCCAGGGGAGGGCCCATCTGAGAAAGACCCCCAGCCCTCCTGTCCAGCTCCTGAGGAAGAAAACGCATCTCTCCAGAGCCTGGCTGCCTCTTCCTGCCATCCCCCAGGGGCACAGAGTGAGGCAGGTTCAGGCCTGAGTCACTGAGACACCTAACACTTGTCCAGGTTCAGACATGTAGCTGTCTGGTCCCTACTTCTGGAGGGTGACTCTATTAATCATAGCCTTCAGTTCCAAGTTAGGCCTTAAAAGCCTATATGGCCTCAGCGCTGTCCCTAGGGGCTGATGATGAGTAGAGCTTCCCTAAAGACCCCACATGTGAGTCAGGAGTTTCCATTTCACCCCGTGATACCATGTCAGACACCAACCCTGTCTCCGCAATCTCTCCTTATTTATTTTTCCAGATGGCAAGAATATCTGGGTCTCTTTCTTTCCTCTGCTTTTTTTTTTTAATTCTGTCCTAAAAAAAACCACCACCACCCCTAAAACCCAAATCTCTCTGGAAGCTCTGAAGGATGCTGGTCCACTTAGGAGATTAAAAGGTCACCAACTTTACTTTTTTTATTTTTTATTTATTTATTTTTAGAGACAGAATCTCACTTTATCGCCTTTGGTAAAGTGCCGTGGCGTCACAGCCCACAGCAACTTCAAACTCTTGAGCTTAAGTGATTCTCTTGCCTCAGCCTCCCAAGTAGCTGGGACTACAGGTGCCCAACACATTGCCCGGCTACTTTTTGGTTGTAGTTGGCCTGGGCCAGATTCAAACCTGCCAGCTCTCGTGTATGTGGCTGGTGCCCTAGCTGCTGACCTGCAAGCGCCCAGCGATGGTCACCTGCTTTAAAACCCACATTGGTACCTGCTGCTGGCTGCCCTGGGTCCTCCTTCCCCTGTGAAGGCTGCAGAGGATTCTTTGTTGACCTTAGTGGTTCCCTTCTGCTCCGGGCACAACAGACCCGAATGGCCAAGCAGCTTCTGTTCATTTTGTGAGACATTTGTGTGACAGTAGGAATGGTCTCCATCTGCCTCTGCCAAGCTGGGTGATGAGGGTCCCCATGACCAGGGGCAGGAAATGCCCTCTGAGCTGCACAGGAGTGCGAGGCTCTGGAAGCAGTGGACAGGGTGATGCCTGCTGGGCTGTCCCGGGACTGTGGTTGGTGGGCAGGGGTTTGTCTCCTTCCACCCCCGTTCTCCCCACCAACCAACTGTGGGTCACAAGGACAGTGACCTGGTGAAGGAACCTGGCTGGCCCCCAAGGAGGTGGAGCCCTGAGAGGCACACCCTGGTTACAGCTTATCACCCAGAGGGCCACTCCAGGAGGGCCATCTCCTGCCAGCCCTTCAGAGTTGCCCACTTATCTGGGTCCTGTCCAGCCCCAGCCTTGCTTCCACATCACTCTTGGGGGCTGTGGGGGCTTTAGCTATCTACACCTGTGACCTGGTTTACAAAGCTCACGGTGGCTTTCAGTATCCAGTTTTTGTTTTTGTTTTTTTTTTATAATTTTATTGAATCATAATTGTATACATTGGTGCAATCATAGGGCACAATGTGGTGCTTCATATACAATCAGAAATATTTTGATCGTACTGTTAGGGGGAGCCTTCATGGCATTTTCTTGATCACTATATAAAGACATTGATACTCAACCTTTAATAAGTTTCCCCAGTACCCTGCTAAGATGCACTGTGTTTCTTTAAGTGTTTCCGGAAAGAGCCAGTTTCCCATCCTTTATTCTCATCCTGAGTACTGGCCCAGCGTCAGCAGCTTGGAACCCTGCCTTAGTCATTATGGAGTTAATTAAAGGTAGAGTTAGGTAGACCATTAAGATTGAATCAATGGAGAAAGACTGTTAGTTAAGATAATTATTTCCTATTTAAATTTTTATACTATTAGGACTTGCTATCCAGCCACATTTTTTTTTTTATGGCTAGAGAAAACTCCTAGATGATAAACCAAGAAAGAGAAAAAAGAGAAAGTGTTTTTTCTTGTTTGTATGTTCCTTTTACTGATTAAAACAATTAATATCTGATATGTATTTTTAAGTGGTAAAAACATGTTATATCAGCAGTTGGATCAGCCACTTAAACCTTTTAAGTTAGTTACCTCATAAACATTTTATCTTAAATGATTCAAATGTGTACAGCAGATAAGTGACTATATTTTTCTAATTTGAGTCATGGCATATGACATAATCTTTAAATTATGTAAGTGGAGCATATCTACTCTTGCCCATCTAGTAATTAAAACCTTGGAACATATTTTATGATGGGAATTCTAATTTCCATTATTTTAAGGAATGTTATAGATGTTTAAAAACAAGAATGTGCAATAACAAGAAAATGTTCAATATTTGACATAAAATGTTTCTAGCTTAAAAAAGAAATAGAAAAAGTCACAAATGCCTCATTCTGCATGTTTGGGGGCAGAATTGGTGAATTTTGAAGGGCAAAATAGAACTCTTACAGAGAATTATGAGCTAAAATAAATTATTACTTATGTGCAAGGAAAGGGCATAAATATAAGAACAAGCATGGATAGAGCAGGACATGCAAACAGAAATAATCTAGAGGTTAAAGTTAGGTACTTTCCTGAAGCAAATATAGAATTAATCAAAAAAGTGACATCTAATTATAAGAAAGACCTGGGATAACAACTATAGAGGCCTAAAAAATATAAGAATATTAGCATTTAATCTGAAAGGGTTAAAGTTGACCATGATTATCTCAGAAACTGAAATAGAAATGTTCCTTCCTGTCCATAATGAATCAGCCCTCAAGTCCAGTGTTGTTTGGAACCAAAGACAAAGGCAATTCAATTCAGCCAGGTAGATGTTCTCATCCCACTTGTCTCAGAATCATTTGTAATTATATAGCTTGAAATGACTTTTGAACTTATCCTTTACTTAACAGATAAGAAAACTGAAGCACAGAGTTACTACTAACCTTTCCAGTCACCCTATTAATTAAGTAGTGAAGTTCAATTTAGAATTTAAGTTTGCTGATACCTCATATGTCATTCTCTGAGTTATGCAGATATAGAATTATATGCACATAAAATTTTGAATGGCTATTTTCATATTAATAATAATTCATATTTGATATTTACATATGTATTTCTAGGTGTGTGTTTGTATGTGTATGTATGTGTCTTTCAGGTTAATAGTCTGAGGTGTAGACAGGCTTTTTCTAAATATTTGCACTGTAATCACAGTTGACCAGATTGCTTCAGACCAAATGTGCCCTTCCTAGTTCTGGTGTGCGTACCTGGAAATGATCAGAAGAAAGCTGTCTAAATTCAAAATATCTCCTCAGATCTTCATTTGTCTAGCAATATTCAACCAAGTATAATGTTTTAAAGGAATATTTTAAATAAGTGTTGTTATGTTAGTCAATTTATTCTGCAGTTTTCTTGCCTAATATCTGAGGACTCTTCCATATTTCTCTTGGTATGTATTAGGCTGTTAATGTCAAAGTGTCAATAGTTTTGCTAAATTGATTCAATTTTTCTTTTACTTAAATATTCAAGAAAAAATAGTTTTTATGAGAATTTATAAAAGTTAAACTATTATTGAGATTTTAGAAAAAAGATCAGAGAAAAGTTGCTGAATTACTGTTAGGGATTATTTTGTCTACTTTTAGGCAGAGATATCCAAGGGAACGAAAATAAAGACTCAATTCAAGCTTCAGAGACTTATTTTATGACCTTTGTCATCACTTAGATAGTAAAACTAATCAGAAATTTAGAAATGAATTCTAATTTCAAAACACATTTTTAAAAAATCTTTGACCTGCCTAAGGAGTATTTCAACTTTTTAATACTATAGTGATGAGGTTATGAACTTCAGAATCTGAATGCAAACATTTGCCTTACTCCTTCTACATCACTCTATATAATGTTGGGGAGATTTCTTAGCTTCTGCCAGCCTCAGTTTCTCCTTCTGAAAAAATAGGATATATATTGGGCAGCATTCATCTCACATGGTCACTTATCAGTCCTTCTCAATGGAGACCCCTGAATAGCTAAAATGATATGTCTCTATCCTGTTCTCTGTATGTTTTCCCAAGGCCAGCTGGCAACACCAGATCCGATCCTTTAAGGCAGGGGTCCTCAAACTACGGCCCACGGGCCACATGCGGCCTGCCAAGGACATTTATCCACCAGTGTTTTTGCCTCCACTGCCTGTCCTGTTTAGCAGCGGACTCATCCTGGGCCCGCAAAATCTGTTAGCAGAAAAACCATTGGTTGCATTCCCAGACAAAATATGTGTGGATTCACTGGAAAAGTTGCAGAAGGAGTTCCAATTTAGATCTAAAGAGCTTCATCTCCATGAACAGGACATACGGCTTTTCCATAACCCATTTTCTATTGACATTGAAAATGTGGCAGTCAGTCCCCAAAGTCGTGCCCCCTCCCCCCAACCCCCATCCCCCGGCCGCCCCTCTGCCAGCTGCTCCGGTGCCACCTTGCTTTCCTGAATCTGAGGATGTGAAGCCTAAATTTGAAGAGATCACTGGTGTAATCAACCAAGCATTGGACAAGTACTGTCCATCAGACTCTGGAGTGAGAATCTTAGCTGAGCCAGGCAGATATGTTGGATCAGCCTTCACACTTGCAGTTAATATCATTGCCAAAAAAATTGTATTAAAAGAGCAGATAGGCTCTGATGATGAAGATGAGACCAGTGAACAGACCTTTATGTATTACATCAGTGATGGAGTATATGGATCGTTTAATTGCATCCTTTATGATCGTGCTCATGTAAAGCCTCTTCTGCAAAAGAGACCTAAACCAGTTGAGAAGTATTATTCATCCAGCATATGGGGAACAACATGCGAAGAACTTGACCGGATAGTTGAGCACTGTGACCTGCCAGAAATGCATGTGGGCGACTAGATGCTCTTTGAAAATATGAGTTCTTACACTATAGCTGCTGCTTCTACTTTCAATGGATTCCAGAGGCCGACTAACTACTATGTGATGTCAGGACCGACGTGGCAACTCGTGCAGCAAATCCAGAACCCCAACTACCTACCCAAAGTAGAAGAGCAGGATGTTGGCACTCTGCCTGTGTCTTGTGCTTGGGATAGTGGAATGAAACCTCACCCAGGTTTCATGAACTTGTGCTTCAGCTAGTATTAATGTGTAGATATCATTCTGTAGCTGTTAACTGCAAGTATAGCTTGAATTAAGGGATTTGGAAAGACGTTTGGAGAATACTCAAAGATCTAAAAAGAGACTTGCCATTTCACCCTATAATTCCCTTACTGGGTATATACCCAGATGACCAAAAATTACAGAACAACAAAGATATCTGTACTAGATTTTTTATTGCAGCCCAATTCATAATTGCTAAGTCATGGAAGATGCCCAAGAGCCCATTGATACACGAATGGATTAATAAACTGTGGTACATGTATACCATGGACTATTATGCAGCCTTAAAGAAAGATGGTGACTTTTCCTCTTTCATTTTTACATGGATGGAGCTGGAACATGTTCTCCTTAGCAAAGTATCTCTAGAATGGAAGAAAAAGTATCCAATGTATAACTGTACCTTTCACATCAGATACATGTGTTCCCCCTCCCTGTGAAAAACACAGAGGTGGGCACATGACCCTACCTAGCCAATCAGAACACAATATCTACTTGGCCTTGCTAATTGTTTGACAGGACAGGCTGAACCAATCAGAATTATCCCTGGACCTATCAGGAATTAGAACTCTCTTAACTCTGGAGCTGTCTCTGACATGATCTGCCTTAAAAAATAATGCCATTACGTGCGGAAGGAGACAGAAATTCAAAGTAAATTATTCATCCGTGTGTTTCTCCCATTGTCTTCTTGGAAAACTCCTAGGTTTTCCACGATTCGGCTCAACTGTCATTTTCTAGTGAAACCCTACATGATCACTCCTCAACTCCTTCGTGAAGGGCTGTGAGTCATCTTCTTTTTGTGCTGCCTTCTTAGTCCCATAGTACCTTGTACATTTCCCTCTTACAACATACTTGTGTAAGTTTGTTTTATAGTTCTCTCTTATCCTTCCTCCATCCCTTGGTCTGTGGCATTCTTGACGGTAGTGACGTTGATTTATTCATCTTTACAGACCCAGGACCTAATACAATGTCAAGTACACAGTAGGTATACAGTATAGATGAGTTGAATGAATGAAGACATGATTCTGGTGACACATATGCCTTTGTGTGAGAGGACATATTGTTTTGGATACACATACACACACACACACACACACACACACTCTCACACATCCCAAGGAGAATAAGTATTTTTTATAGATAAGAATTTTGATCCATGCTTAAAACAAACACGTGGCAAAGCACTTCTTTGAGATTGAACTTGAAAATAGGGCAGCAAGAGAGAATGCGGAGTATGAAGACTTTGGACAAAGAGAACAAGTAAGGGTGGAAAGAAACACTACCTTAAAAAATTAGAGAGTAGAGGTAAAGAAACTGAGAGCTGGTGTTATTCAAAGATATAGTTATAGATAAGGAAGAATGGAAGAGTGAAAGAGGTCAAAAGTTCAGAGGTTGGAACCTGCTTAGGAAGGTGTTGGATAGTAGACTTTTGAGCATTAAATAATGTTTTATTTTCCACTGTGTGTCAGGCTGTGTACTGGGTTTTGGGGACATTGAAATGATAACCCATAGTCCCTATGAGTTCCATTATTGAGATCTAAGTTTATAATGGTAGTAAGAAAGCAATGGACTCATGAGAAGAGGTGTGTGTTGGGGGGGATATTGCCCACTTTTTGGAATAAGCTAAACCTGTCATTCTTTATTAGAATTGTAAAAAGTATGGTAGATGAAATACTGTCCTGAAGTTGGAAAAATAGTCAGCCCCCTCCCTCTTCTTGTTTCTTTCTCTCTGGACTCTATAAACCCTTATCCTTCAGGCTACAGAAACTCTCATCCTACATGCTATTCCTTCCAGTTTTGATGTGATAGAGGCAGGAACGTGGGCTTATCACCCTCCCCTTCTCCTCCCACCCCAGCAGAACAATATGACCTTTATCAGAATGTGCCAGGTCCCCAGGCAGAATTGCCAAGCCATGTTCACTGGAAGCATTACCTCTTCAATGAGTCCTAGCACCCTAAAGCACCTTGACTATCTCATTGAATCATCACCACCAAAGCCAGGTTATGTAAAGCCTAGGATTCTCTTCTGGCTCTGAATCATATTAGGAGAGTGGCCCCTGGCACCAGGGTCCGTTCATTCTCCATACTACTTTTCCGGAAACTTGCAGGAATCTGAGAGAGGAGGGGCTCACAGCTTTCTCTGCAGGGAGAGGGGTTCCTAGGAGATGGGAGTAACTTGTACTTTGGATGTGGTGGGCGGTAGGGGTGTCCCAGCTATGATGGGTAAAGCATCACCACATCCAGCAGGTAGGTAGAAAGTGTGTCAAATGGGCAAGGGGGGTGTTCGGTACAGATTCCTGCAAGGTACCGTCAGAAGAGAGGGAAGACCTATGGAAATGATATACCTGAGAAGCCAATTGCTCTTGCTTGTCCGGGGCTAGGTGGGTTCTGGCCCCACCGCAAGGCAGAGACCCGGGATGTGGGGGTGGGAGTCTGTGCAGGGATAATCTGGGGCTCATTGGGCGTCTTGCAGCTGACTTGATACAGCCTGAGGGATGGCCTTGGCAATTCTGGGTCCAGATGGCATGTGGAAAGTGTGTTGAGCTCAGGTGGACGGCACAGGGCAAGCGGGTCCTGGGGTGGCCAGGGGTGGGGGCTGAGGAGAGGGAGATCCACGAGGGAGAGGGATCGAGGGATCTGTTGTACTGTGGCGGCAGGAGGTTGTCCTGAAGAGCGTGCTGTTCCTGGCTCTGATCTGGCGCTGCCGCCGGGGGGCGTCCAGCGGTGAGCCCGGTGGATAGGGGTGCCTGGAGACCGCCTCCCAGCGCTCGGTCCTGCCACCTGCTGGGGGCGGGGAGGGAGAGGGGCGCACAGCGCGGAGAGCCAGGCGCCAAGCGCCTGAGTCACTCGGCTCCCTTGGGTTAGGAGCGGGACTTAGCCTCCTGCCCGGGGTCTGCATTTCAGCTCCAGCTTCAGTGACTCGCCCCAGCAATTTGACCCCTCCAGAGGCTAGACCTGCCGTCGTCTTCCACTCTAGATGAGGACCGGGTAAGTTTCTTGTCTTTTGATGCCTACTGTTTGGGTGACTTGGGGGGAGGGGGTCTTCCAGTCTATGTCTCTCGGTCTGCTTTTGCTTTCTCCCTCTGGTTCTCTCCATTGGAGACAGAAAGTTAGATTTTACAAACGCAGCAGAGATTATCAAATCCACGCTCAGACCGCAGACAAACCAAACTCTAGGGTCATACCCATAATTTCCTGGGTACCTTCGAACGTCTGTATTCATCGTTTATGGGGGTAGGAATGTTTCATCTCTTTCGTGCATTTCCCTCCTCCCCCACTTTCTCCCTGGTTGATTTTTTTAGAGGTGGGGATAAGAGAGCCAGAGGGCTGAGCTGGGGATCCTTTTGCTAGGGCGGCTTTATTCTCGGCAAGCTGGCAGGTGTTTCACTGTAGCCTGAGTTGGGATGTTGGAGCAACCCTCCCAAGCCCAGGACGTGCCAGAGCTGTAAGGTAACTGCAGTTGTTGCATGTCTATCTTTTCATTATTGACTAAATCAAAATGTTCTGGAGGCACAATTAATGCGAATGCTACGATAATGTTGAAACAATTCACTAAAGGATTCTATTGAATATTTATTTTTATGTATTTAATTCCAGGAATTTTTAAAGAGACTACTGCTGGTCTTATTTTCTCTATTTTCAGATATGCTTCCAAACCTATTATTTTCCTTGCAAGAAAATCAGCAAGGACCTATTCAGTTTCTTATAAGGGTTTAACAATGTAAAGCTACATGTTAGTTTTTCCTCTAAAGGGGGGAGGGGTTGTTTTTAGCAACTGCTTTTAGAAAAAATAAAAATCAATGCTGGGGAGAGGTTCCCCTTTCTCTACCACGAAGCAAAGTGTTTGTGTAACTATTAAATAGGTACGACTTACTGCTGTCGTTTTTCACTTAAAAGTAATAGAAGAGAGAATTTACTGGAATGCATGAATTTGTGACTTGATAACTGATTGCTTTATCATCAAATTGTCCGGTTTGATGCGATGTTAACAGGTGGTCTTAATTCACAACACAGAAGTATTCTGTTTTAGGAAACATTCCTGCTGATATAGGAGGGGAAAGTACCCCTCCCATCAAACCATGCCTTTATCTTGTTTTTTTTGTTTTCGTTTTTCTTTTGAGGCGGGGGGAGATGGGTGGGGAAATGTTTTCTGGCTGTTGATTAGTCCTAATCTTTCCTGAATTGTCATTTAGCTGATAGTCTGTGATTTTATAAATGAATACCCCTTGGAAAGCAATTATAAAGCCTTAGCTGTTTAATCAGATCACAAGAATAATTTTAGAGTTTTAGTGGAAGTTTCCATGGTCTTCCAACGTCCTCCTCAGGGAGCCCTCCAAATTGAGTTAGGCTTCCCATCTCTCTGATAACTCCTCTCCTCTACATACCTCTACCTTATCTCTTACCACCTTGTGCCTCTTCATTTACACATCTCTCTTGGTTAAGTTAATAAAATGTCTTTGAAGGCAGGGGCGATGTCTTATTCGTCTTTGTATCCCTGAAACCTAGTAAAGTAGGGGTTTATTGGAAGAAAAAAGAATGAATGAATGAACGAATTTGACGGTATGGATTGGTTTATCATTCCTTGAACACCAACTGGGCGTGATTTCTGTTCATCCCAACAAGAGAATCCTAATACAATGGTACTTCAAGTGTAGACTACACTATGTTCTAAATAAATGAGATTTTTCTATATGTTAAAAAGTCTATATATCAATTGTGGATTATTATTATTATATTATTATTACTTTTTTTAATTTTTTTTTATTTTTTGCTGAAAGTAACAGAAAAACCAGCTAAAAGTGTCTTTAACAAATAGGGAAGTCTGACAGAGGTGATTGCTGGACTTAGTTCAGCAGCCCAACAATGTTAGTATTTTGGGTCAATGCCTTACCCTTATGGTTACAAGATGGCTCTAACAGCTCTAAGCATTAGGTAGGTCCTTAGCCCCCTATTCAAGGAAACAGGAGGTAGAAAGAGGAAGAATACTTTTTCTCTTGCAACTTTTACTTATGAGAAGAAATATCTTCTCAAAGTTCCCTAACATGAACTCCCTTTTATCTCATTGGCCAGATCTGCAGCGCATAGCTGCCGTTAGTGGCAAGGGAGGCTGGGAATTTATCAAGCTTTTCAGCTTCTACAATGGAAAGGTAATGGAAAGAGGAATGCTGAGGATGACTTTAGGGAGCTGATCAGAAGACAATTTCCTATACTGTCATTCAAATAGGTCTGTTTGAATCTGTGATTGTATCAATGATTGAGCCAAGTAAAATATTAAGTATCAGTCAAGGTAGTAAAAGCACAATTAGAGCACAGCGCCCTATCTAAGGTGTATGGTATTTTAAGAGTGCAAAATGATCCCTTTTGCATGGAGACTGTGTTAACTCTTAGAGACTACAGATCACATACAGATGTAATTTACATATATGTATATGTACTCATATCATAATATAATCTCATATTGTTTTTATTACATTAAGTATGAGTCAAACCCTCAAGTTTCTGGAACAGAGTAAATTTTCAGTAAATGGCTGTTGTTTGAGTGGACAGTTGAGTTTGGTAGCTTCAAAACTTCACAGGGACATGGGGAAAGGTTTAACAAGAGAAAACTGATTAGTGGTTTGGCACCCATGCCCTAAGAATGCTGGTTATAGAATCTAAGAGTCTGGAGAGTCTTTAATTTGAATCCTAGGAGACTTGAGGACAACTTAACTAGAATAAGAAATGCCTAGGGAGAGGTAATGGTACTGACAATTTAGATCAACATATTTTGGGGGGAGTCTTTTCTTGACCTGTACTGTGGAAGACCTATTACTACAAAATGTTTGAAACAGTCCATAGCGTGCATACACATGCACCCTCCCCCTAAAAAAAACTTAAAGAGTTGATGCATGAAAATAAAGGAGTGTGTAATATTTCCAGCTTGGATTCTTGAATCTCTTTTTCCCAGTAGGAGCCCTCACATTTTTACAGAGGGAGCCTGGGTTTTGGACATAATGGTAGGAGGTAAGGATCAATAAATTGAAATTTAAGAATTGCAATTGTCATAGATTTCTCACCAGTCAAAAGAATAAACTAGGTTATCAGTGGTTCTCAAACTTTTCACCTGAAGAGCTTCTTAGAATCCAGAGTTATGGACTAATCCTTTGACTTAAATTGGAACCTCTGAGAACAGGACCCAGGTATCAATATTTTTAAAACCAACATGCACCTGAGTTTGGAAATTGCACCTGAGCTTGGAAATTTGCTAGAGCTGCCATACAAAGTACGGTGATTTAACAGAAATTTATCTCCTCACAGTTCTGAAGGCTGGGAATCCAGAATCAAAGTCTCATTAGTGTTGGTTTCTTCTGATGCCTCTCACCTTGGCTTTCACGCTTTCACGTGACCATAACCTCTCTGTGCCTTCACATCACATAATCTTTCCTCTGGGCCTGCCTATGTCTTAATCTCCTCTTCTGATAAGGATACTGGTTATATTGGATTAGGGCACAGTCTAAAGACCTCCTTTTAAATTAATTATCTCTTTAAAAATGGCTTTTTCCAAATATGGTCACATTCTGAAGTCCTGAGGGTTAGGACTTCAATATATGAGTTCATAGTATAACAGAAACCATTGGACAAATATGGGACTCCTCAAACTTTAATGTGTACTCAAGTCGCCTGGAGACCTTAAAATCCAGAGTCTCATTCATTAAATCTATGTAGGGCCTGAGATTTTCCAGTTCTAACAAGTTCCCAGTGAGTCCAATGCTGCTGGTTCACAGGCGATACTTTTAAGCAGCATGGTTCTGTCTGGATCAGTAGTTCTACAACTTCAGTGGGCATCACAATACCTGGAGAAAATGTTAAAAGCAGATAGGTATTATCCAGCCCTAGAATTTCTGATTCCACAGATTTCAGACTTTGTATTTCTAAAAATTTCCCAGCTGATGTTGATGCCGCTGGTCTGCAGATAGGTTGCAAACCACGTATCTCTGACATTTTGAGACTTAGTAGTATTGGCTGACTCAATGTCATTACATGTAACATTGTGAAGTTTATCTCTGATATTTGCCATCATAACTGCTGATAGTATTACATTTTTCTCTTGCCAAGCTTAATTACTTTTTCTGCTCGTAGGACAAAGGATGAGGAAATGGAGAAAATGCTGTACTGGAATTTCTTTTAATCACACAAATAGAAGTGAATGAATACAGAGGCTACCCATCAGCCCGTTTATCTCTATTCATGTTAGAGCTAATTTTCAGCTTGCTCTTCTACCAGCTCAAGGACGATGTTATGGGTTTGGTTGCATATCTCTCACAAGTGACTCCCTTAAGTATTGAATGTTCTATAGATGGTGTAATTTCAAAGGGTATGGCAAATTTCTTGGAACACACTAATTTTAAATTATCTTTCAATTAATCACATTGTCATTTCTATATGAGACTAATAGTGAGACAGCCACGTCACATGGTATACTCTCTCCAAAATAAATGGAGATGAGGAAAACATGTTGCTTGCTCTTTGAGAGTTAAATCAGTAAAGTTCTTGTTTTGTGTGTATGTTTGGAAACTTTTGAGGTATATATAGTTGATGTATATATACACACACTACATATATGTATAAACAATACATGTTATTTTTAATTATTATTAATGTTCTATATTATATCTTTTTATGAAATAATGAAAGTATTTCCATTTTAAATTTTAAATTGTATTCAACTTGTAATCCAATACATATTTTAAAGAAAGTTATAATCAGGGTGGCGCCTGTGGCTCAAAGGAGTAGGGTGCCGGCCCCATATACCAGAGGTGGTAGGTTCAAACCCGGCCGTGGCCAAAACAAACAAACAAACAAAAAACTGGCCCCGGTCAAAAACTGCAAAAAAAAAAAAAAAACAAAAAACAAAGAAAAACAGAAAAGTATAATCAGGCTTCTTAGTGCTCCTTTTACTAAAAGAATAGGTCTTGATAAAGTATTTATTTACCTTTTTATAACTTTCCTAAAGTTAGGCCAGATGTATAGGACCTCTATTCAGAATAGATTTACTGATGCCATAAATGTTTTGAGTTTTCCCTCAAGGCTGTCCTACATTTTTAAATTTTTGGCGAATTTTACCAGCAATTACTCTGCACTTCTCAGCACTGTGTAGGGGAGGACGTTACCGGTCATGTTTCTAGCCTGAGCATCTCATTCGCTAGATAAGAGAAGCTCAGATGTGGAGATGGATACAGCAGGCTCAATGCCATTAAACAGTTGAATTGTCTAACAAATTCTGTTTCTCCTGATTTTATGCCCAGCTATCAACCTTATGATGCCGCATAGTCATTGCCTTCAGGAAGAGAATAACCCGGTCAGGGTGTCTGGTCTGCCTGACAGTTGTATTTCTCATTGTAAATTACTAAGCCGCCACTCCAGCTTTAAATGCTTATGAGTGTTGTAAGTGTGAGTTAGCATCCAGCACCTTAAAGCCTGATAAATGCAGGGACACTGATAAGATCAGTTATCTGAGGGTTGGCTCAATGCCAGGTCCTCATGCTGATAACTCACCACGGCGAATTAATACCAGCTAGCATTTATTAAGTATTTTCTGCAAATCAGGCAGTGTATAGTTTTATATACAATGCCTCACAATATTTTTGTGAGATAGTATTCTTATTTCCATTTTACAAATAAAAAGACTGGTATTTATTTATTTTTCTTATTTCAAATTAATATGAGGGCACAAATTTTTAGGTTATCTTGTCTACAATTCTAAAGTAAAGTTCAAGTTGTAGTTGAGCTGTTCACCCAGGGTTGTGCTGAACATTCTCACATTGTGCACATTAGGTGAGATCCTGCCAGTTGCCCTCCCTCCTCCAGTTGCCCTCATTTCTTCCTTCTCCTTTTTCTTCTCTCCCCTCCCCTTGCTAGATTATATTTGTGTTTTTCCTTTAGTGTGGGAGTATAGTTGTTTATATACTGGTTTCCTATTAGTATTGAGCACATTGGATACTTTTACCCCCCATTATTGAGAAACTTTTCTAACAAGAATGCGTTTCAACTCCATCCAGGTTAACACAAAAGATGTAAAGTCTCCATCTTTTCTTATGGCTGAATAGTACTCCTTGGAATGCATATGCCACAGTTTGTTAATCCATTCATGGGTTGATGGCCATTTGGGTTGCTTCCACATCTTGGCAATTGTGAACTGAGCTGCAATAAACATGCTGGTACAATTGTCCTTGGGATAAAATTATTATTTTTTTTTTTTCTGAATAGATACCTAGTAATGGGATTGTAGGACTAAATGGAAGGTCGACTGTTAGTTCTTTGAGAATTCTCCATATTTCTTTCCATAGAGGTTGTAATAGTCTGTAATGCAACCAGCAATGGAAAAGTGTTCCCTTCTCTCCACAACCATGCCAGCATCTGCAGATTTGGGACTTTGTGCTGTGGCCCAGTCTTACTGGAGTTAGATGACATTTCAGAGTGGTTTTGATTTGCATTTCTCTGATGATTAGGGACGATGAACATTTTTTCATGTGTTTGTTGGCCATTTGTCTGTCTTTTTCAGACAAGTTTCTGTTTAAGTCTCTTGCCCACTTATTAATGGGGTTGTTTTGTCTTTTCTTTATTGATTAATTTGAGTTCTCTGTAGATTCTAGTTATCAGCACTTTGCGAGATTTATAGGATGCAAATATCTTCTCCCATTTGGACATCTGTTTGCTTTAGTTGTGCCCTTAGCTATGCAGAAGCTTTTTCACTTGATCATGTCCCACTTATTTATTTTTGGTGTTGGTACAATTGCCAAGGGGATCTTCTTCATAAAATATTTTCCCAGGCCAATATTGTCAAGCATTTCAACATAATTTCTTCTAGAATTTTTATTGTTTTGTGTCTTAAATTTAAATCTTTTATCCTGTGAGAATCAATTTTTGTTAATGGTGAGATAAAATTCAGTCTTCTACATGTGGCTAACCAGTTCTCCCAGCACTATTTGTTGAATAGAGATTCTTTTCCCTAGTGCATGCTTTTGTTTGGTTATCAAAGATTAGATGGTGATACGTGGCTGGGCTCATCTCTAGGTTCTCTATTCTATTCCATAGATCTGTATCTCTATTTTTGCGCCAGTACCATACTGTCTTGATCAGTATACATTTGCAGTATAACTTGGAGTCTGGTAATGTGATGCTTCTAGATAGGTTTTTATTTCTAAAAGTTGTATTGGCTCTTTGGGTTTTTTTCTGGTTCCATGCAAAATGAAGTACTATTTTTTCAAGATCTTCAAAATATGATGTTGGTACTTTGATGAGAATTGCATTAAATCTTACTGAAAGCCTCCTCAAGCCTTTACTCTGAACTAATGGCTCTCAGAGTCAATGTTGCTCAGCATGTAATGTATTTTCCCCTTGGTGAAGTATATTGTAATCAACTAGAATGAAAGGGTACAAGATTCAGGTTTTCTTATGTATCTTAAGGGCCATGTCCTCTGATATAAAGAGCATCCATAAAGTTCATGTGCAATTTAAAATAGACAACTGTTTTATGGACATCCTATATTTAGAAAGGGGCAGTTTGTTGCATCATCCCTGTTCCGGTGTCTGCTTGTCTATGGTTCCTCTCCGTCCTGAGGACAGATGGTGCTCTTTGCAGTGCACAACTCACCTGCTATTGTACTGCTGATCTCACCACAATGCTCATGTACTTCATTCCTCCTTGTTTCTGTGTGTGTGTCTTGGGAAGTGGTATTGTGATAGTGAACAGGAAGGCTATTGACACATTTTTTTTTTTTTTACTTTCGAAGCTACTCCTTGCTTTCCTTAACAGTGCTACCATACAAAGCTATAAAGTTGTACTCGGTTTTAAACTCTAAGCCAAGATTTATAACTTTCAAACCATTTTTTTTTGTGTGCCTTAAACCCTTTGATGAAACTTATAGCTTCCTTATCAGAATAGTGGCTTAAGTACATAAATCAAACATCCTGGATTACAAAGGAAACAAATTGCACTGACGTATAGTTATCCAAATAGTAAAAACAAATGTGTATTATAGTAAGATATATATTTCTTTAGTAACTTACTAACCAACAAGATCTAGTGGTGAGCCTAATGACCACTCAAATTTTAAAGTAGTAAAGAACATAAAGAATATTTCATGGTATCTGTAATAACAATAATGTGATATGAAAAATACCTGTGATTTCTGTTGGTGACTGAGTTATAGGTTCTGCTAATACTATGGTGAGTTGTTGCCTACATTCATACTTGAAGGAAATATTAAATTTCAGTTAGAGATTAGTGAATATAAGAATGTAACTTTTTCCTACCCAACTTCACTGACTGTTTACATTCGATCTATGTATCCTTGGTGATCTATAGACCACAGGTCAAAAACTTTGATCTATGCAAACTCCAGCAGATAACAGAAATCATTTTAAAGTGAATAACAAATATTATCATAATCTGTAAGAAAAGCACGCAACTCTGACTCTTCATGAGTCCATGAGAGGTATCCCAGTACCCATTCTTACCTCACAGATCTTCCTGTGGAGAAGACCTTATTTTTCAACTTTCTACAGACAAGTTTCTATATTTCTTTTTTAATTTAATGTTTTATTTCAAATTAAAATGAATGTATAAGGTTTTAGATTACATTGTTCTCACTTCCAAGGTAAAGTTCCAGTTGTAAAAGAACCCCTCACCCAGGGAGCATGCCTTACACTCTGTATACCTTGTACACATTAGGTGGGATCCTGCCAAATGCCCTCCCCCCTCTGCCAGTCATCCCCCTATACCCCCTCCCACCTCCCCCTGCCCCCCCTTACTAGATAATGTTTGTGTTCATATGAGCATGTAATTGTTTATATATTGGTTTTATGTGAGTATTGAGTACATTGGATATTTATTTTTCCATTCTTGAGATACTTTACTAAGAATGTATTTCAACTCCATCTAGGAAAAAATTACATCTCTTATGTTTACCTGGATGGAGTTTCTGTACTTCTGTTAGGAAATCCCGCCTTTTTCTCAGAGGAGTTGGTCTTATTCTTGGATTCATCAGTCTTCCTTCTTTACTGTATTTTTCCCACTAAGAGTCATCCACTTTCAAAGGCCTTTTGTGGCAGCTCCCATACAGCAATGTAGGGTGGGCTTTGGCTCCCTAGGTCTCATCACCTTCAAAACCTTTCCCCTGAGGTGAGTTGTAGCAAGCAGAAGCCAGGTACTCCTTCAAACACACTACTAAAATATCTTATTTTCAAAGATAGCACAATCTTAAAACCAAAGAAAAAGAATTTTCCTGACTGTTCCATAAATTAAAAGACTGCTCAAGTATAAGTAAAGCTAGTACTACACACTTATTATGCAGATCAGGTATAGTTCCTTATTCATCTTACTATCAAGTGGGCTCATTACTGTGCTATAGATGTTATAATCGCTATTCTCTGTAGTAAATAAACACCAGGCCCCATTTTGAAATTTCTGTTTTTATGAACCCGATTAGGTGTTTAGCTAGTGACATTTGTATCGTCCATTTGTATTCTCTCTCCCTCAATAAATGGACTGATTTATTGGTTGATTTATTATTTTAATTATTTTTCTAGAATTGGTAATGGATTTTTAATAAACTATTTTAGAACAGTTTTGTTTACAGAAAAATTATGACAATAGTACAGAGAGTTGCATACACCTATACTCTATTTACTCCAGTATTTACATCTCACACCAGTATGGAATATTTGTTGCAGTTAACAAAGTAATACTGATACATGATCATTAATGAAAGTCTATGTTTTATTCATATTTCTTTAATTTTTACCTAATATTCTTTTTCTGTTCCAGGATCCCATGCAGGATCTCCCATTACATTTAGTTGTAAAGTCTCCTGAGGCCCCTGTGGTTATAACAATTTCCAGACTTTTCTTGTTATTATGATATGGAAAATCATACAGAATATATCTCAAAGAACTTAAAGTAGACCCACTATTTGATCCAGCAGTCCCATTGCTGGCTATATACCCAAAGGATCTTGACAGTTTTGAGAAGTCAGATATTTTGTAGAATGTCCCTCAATTACCATTTTAATGGTGTTTTTACACAATTAGACTGGGATTATGTGTTTTGGGGGGGAAGACCACAGAGGTGAAGTGCCATTCTCATCGTATTATTTCAAGAATGCACACTGTGACCATGACTGATTACTATTGATGTTGACCTTGGTCACCTGGCTCCAGTATTGGTTGTCAGATTTCTCCACTGTAAAGTCACTTTTCTTCCTCCCTTGCCATATGCCAAACTACTAAGCATCAACCAAACTTAAGGAGTGAGGAATTATGTTCCACCTCCTTGAGGGTGAAGTATCTATATAAATTATTTGGAAGTCTTCTACACTATAGATTTGCTTATTCTCTCCCTTATTATTCATTCATTCATTCATTTATATTAGAATGGATTCATGGGAATACACTTTTGATCAATAACCCCAATATTATTTATTGCCAGTGCCATGAATTTCTGTAACAAATTGTGGCTTGCCCTGTAGTTCCTAAGCACAGAAAAGAGTAAAACTAATGAGTACACATAGAATTTGTTTCATTACTGGTCTATTTATTTATCTTTTCATTATTTGCTTTAATTTTTGTCTAATTTTCCACCAAAATAATAATTTGATGACATGGTAAAAAATTCAGTCATAATAGTGCTTGCAGTGAAAATTGGATTACTTCCCACGTGATGCTTTTGTATCCTTCTTCAGAAGTTAAGTCCTGTTAACTATTTATTGATATTTCCCCCCAATTTTTAATGCATATATTGGTATATATCTACCATTCTCTACTTCTTCAGACTCTCAGGGAAAGACCCAAGAAAGGGACAGAAGAGGAACGAAGAGAAAGACAGGAATAGGACAGCAAGAGAAGACCAAAGATAATTAGGTCAATCCTACAATTTGTAACTCAGTCGCTACATTTGATTGGCAAACAATTAATTTTTCCAAGATTTTCTTCTGGTGGAATTTTCCCATATCTCTGAGTTTCGACCAGTGATTATCAAGCAATGTGGTTTTATCAGTTAAATTTCTTAGTTTAAAACACTGAATCCCCTCTGCCCAGTACAAGCAGAAGGACTTATTTGAAGGTGTTAGGTGGTTTGATGTTCATGGCTTCAATTATCCCCAGCCCTAATCATGCCCTTTGGACATGTGATTTTGTAGTTTTTCTAACTAAAGGAGATTATTTATATGTCCCTTGATTCTTAGGTTGACCATATGACTTGCTTTGGTCAATGAAATGTTAGCAGATAGAAATCATGTAGATGCTTGATAAAATATTTGCATATTTCTACTCTGAGAGAATGTACCAATGCTAGCCTGCTGGAGCATAGGATACCTGTGGTGCAGAACCAAGTCATGACAGTTGTCCCAGCCTTAGCTGTCTTAGATTAGATTAGCTGACAACCAGTTGACCCTCAAACATGTGGGTGAGGTGAGTTGCAGCTGCCCACAGATACACAAATGAGCTCAGCCCAAATCAGACTAGCCCACACCACCTAAACCTTATAGATTCATGAACTGAATAAAAATTTACTTTTATGTATCACAGAAAGTGTGGAATTCATTGTGATGCATTGTAGCAATGAGCAACTAATATCATCAGTTTCTGGAATCCTTGGGAGTGTCAGAGAACCTGGTTTGAATGCTACTCAGCCAGGAAGGAGTACCATCAACCTTGCCACAGGATCTTTCTAGCAGAAACTTCATTCCTGCTGCTTCGTAGTGCTCAGCCCTGCAAAGCTTGAAAACAGATATTGGAACCTTCACTAGTGTTCTCCATTGCCTCCAACTCACTGCTTGCAAAAGCATCACCAATATCCCTCACGCAGTCCACTTCCTCATTTCATGCATCTTGTGGATGCATCTGACTAGTAGAATCTAAATCACTCTTGGAACCATAGCTGTAAGGGAGTATGAAAAATGTGGATTCTTAGCTTTGTAGCTTCTGCATTGCAAAAAAGCCTGCTAGATGGGTTTGGAGAAAGTGTGAGCAAGTCCTTCTCCAGTATATGCCATGGAAACAGAGAGAAAATAATTCATCTTCCCTATCACTTAAGTGTGCACTATATCCCAGAACATGAAATCCTGAGAGGAGAAGCCCTAGACCCTCTGACTGCTCTATACCAGACTTGACACGGAAGGTTTAGCTCCAGAAAGCCGGTTTGATGATATTGATAACTAGGGATACTCCCTGCCTTTTCTTTGCTTGGCATCTGGCAGAGTGAGTAGCATGTGAATAATTCCAGGTGAAACACGCATTATTTTAGTAACAGTGGGCACTGTAAATAAGGAGTTTAGCCTCATTTCTCTTGCTATATAAATGAGTGAAAAGCTATAGCAAAGAAATTTAGAGAAGTAAATTGCCTGTTCTTCTGTGAGGAAAATGAGAAGGAAGAAACACATCCCTGTCTCTGCCCATCATCTATACTCATATGCCAATTCCTTCAACTCCAGTATCCTAAATACTAAAATGTGACAATATTGGGCTGATCTTTCTAAGCTCATCCTTGATCTCCAACCCCACTCATACTACTAGATAGATTGGCTCTCTGTGACATCTTGTCTAGGTAGGACACACAGTATTAACTGTTAGAAGGCATTTCCATCAAGTGCAAAGGCTTGGGTGTAGGTGCATTTATCTGTAAAGTGCCAGTTGTAAGTTGGCCACATGGAACTTTTATTTATTCTCTTTTTCTCCCTCTGAAGACCTTGTTCCAGCTAAATATTTGCTGAAACATTTTAGTGACCTTTTCGTGTTTTAATTCAATAGGCAAAACCATGCTGTTGCTAACACTAAAAACACTGAAAAAGATTACACTTGTGTACTATTTTAAGAGATGATTTTTTAATTCGTCTAGGTGAAAGGTTAAGATTTATACAGTATCTAGATCCTTGATTGGGTGCAAAGTAAAAGTAGGAGTAAATCCCTTGAAACGTGTGTGTGTGTGTGTGTGTGTGTGTGTGTTTCAGAGGAGCATATGGTCTATGAACATTCTCAACAGTGGTAACATGACCAGGACATTAACCTGGAGGATCAAAAGATATTCCATATTTCAGAGATGCTACTTGGCCCATGTGACTTTGTACATTCCATCATTGGATTTAGTATCCCTTGTGTATTGACGGAAAATCTAAATAGGTAATAATAAGCCACTTGTTGTTTTCTGAAGTGGTTTTTCTTCTATGTTACTAAAGATATTTTGTGACAATGTTAGAAACTTCTGTTTGGCAAGGTGCCAGACTAGAATCAAGACTTAGGCCATGGAAAAGCAATCTTCATAGATATGTAACCTATGTCACGATTTATTAAGTGGAGGAGCTACGGTTCACACTAAGACATCCTGGCTCTCAGACTATGCTGTTAGTCTGGGCTGGACAGTGCCTTTCCTGATTCCTAGGTGGTGTCTGTTAGATGGTCCTGCAAATGGCACAGTTTCCTATGTAAGAAAGTTTAAGCAAATGAAGGGAATTGTCAATTCAGGATTTTTTCCTGATATTTTCATTGTGCTACTAAGAGTCTCAGAACATTCTCTTAGTGTAAGAACTAAGTGGATGGGAATTAAGCATGGCACTCCCCCAAGGCCTTGAAATACAGGACCACCTATGTCATTAAGATCAATTTTGGTCTATACGTAAATGCACAGCCATCATGAGAATGAACACTATGTAAAGTGCTGTGGTTGGAATTTTGCTATTGCCACATTTTAGTTATAATAGGGATGTGTTACATTACCTCTCTTACCTGATAGACACTTAACAATTGCTAAATAAGTCTTAGCTATTATTCCTTTTGTTAAATTTCAGATTAATCTAGGGTACAGATGATTAGGTTACATTTGTTTTTGCATTTGTGAGGCAGAGTTCAAGTTGTAGTTGATCCCTTCACCCAGGGAGCTGTGCTGTATACCTGTCCATGAAGCCCATTAGGTAAGAGCATACCAATCTCCCTTGTTCTTCTCCCCCTCCTCCCCGAATTTAATAGTGTTATTTTTTTCTTCTGTGGGTGTGTAGTTGTTTATCTATTGGTCTCATATCAGTATTGAGTACATTAGATACTTGATTTTCCATCCTTATGATACTTTACTAAGAGGAATGTTCTTCAAATCCATCCAGGTAAATCCAAAAGATGTGAAGTCTTCACCTTTTATGGCTGAATAGTATTACATTGTATACATGTACCACAGTTTATTAATCCATTCATGGGTTGATGGGCACTTGGGTTGATTACACACCTTAGCAATTGTGAACTGAGCTATAATGAACTTTCTAGTGCAAATGTCTTTATGGTAAAATGTTTTTTTTTTTCTTCTGGGTAGATACCTAGTAATGGAACTGCAGGATCAAATGGAAGGTCTACTTTTAGCTGTGAAGATTCTCCATACTTGTTTCCATAGAGGTTGTATTAGTTTGCAATCCTACCAGTAGTGGAAAAGTGTTCCCTTCTCTCCACATTCATGCCAGCATCTATAGATGTGAGACTTTGTTCTGTGGACTAGTCTCAGTGGAGCTAGGTGATATCTAAGAGTGGTCTTGATTTGCATTTCTCTGATGACTAGGGACGATGAGCATTTTTTCATGTGTTTATTGACCATTCATCTTCTTCAGGGAAGGTTCTGTTCATGTCTCTTGCCCACTTGTAAAGGGGATTATTTACTCTTTTCTTATTGATTACTTTTAAGTTCTCTGTAGCTTCTACTTATCAGCCTTTTGTCAGATTCCTAGTTAGCAAAAATCTTCTCCCATTCTGAAGATTGTCTGTTTGCTTCAGTTGTATCCTCAGCTGTGCAGAAGCTTTTTAGCTTTATCAAGTCCCATTTATTTATTTTTGGTGTTGCTGCAATTGCCAAAGGTGTTTTCTTTGTAAAATCTTTTCCCAGGCCAATAGTGTCAATCATTTTCCTCACACTTTCTTCTAGAATTTTTATCATTTCATGTCTTTAGTTTAAATTTTTTATCCAGTGAGAGTCAATTTTTTTAAGTGATGAGAGGTGTAGGTCCCGTTTGTTTTCTAGATGTGGTTTACCAGTTCTGCCAGAACCATTACCTTCAACAAAGCACAACGTTAGTAGATTTTACATCAATTAGAAACTTCCTGCTTCAATTGCATGCAATTAAATAAACATGTCTACAAATATGAGAACAAAAAGTGATAGTGGGAAAAAAAAAGGATGCCCAAGAAGGGTAACTTTGTTTCCTTTGTTAATGGAAGGATAAGTTGGAAGCAAAAGCAGTGAGTCACTCTGACAATGAAATGCTACCAATTTAGGATTTTATTTATTATTTTATGACTGTTGCTTGTTTCCTGTTGCTATTCATTTCTTATTCATTGGAGGAACAGCAATCCCTCTTTGGCTTTTTAGTTTTATAGCTGAGACATCCTCTTTGAAATACATTAGCCAAACCTCTCCCCTTCCCTACTACCTCATCACTATCTCAAACACCAAAAATCAAATTCCCCAAATCGTCCAGAAGTACTGAGTGTGTAAAAATGTTGGCATGTGCTTTCTCTGTTGGAAGTATTTCCTGTGAGGGTTTCTGCATGGAGTTGTCACAGAGGAGATGAACATCAAAGATGTTTACCATCTCTTAAAGTGATGTTGGGTGGAGGATCTTTAAGGCACATATTCTCTCATTTTCTGCAGTTATAAAGTCCAAATAGTAGGGGAAAGAGTCCCATATGGCAACAAAACAAAATTATTAGAACTTACAGTTGATGATCCATTTTAAAGGAAAAAGTTTGGAGTAATAAAGTAAGTAAATATTAGTCTAGGGAAAATGTGAATGTACTTTATTGAGCATGTAAACACAAATTCTCTTTTCATTTTATGCTGTGACCTGGGACTACTGAATGCATTTTCCATATATGTACACATTTGTTGTTTTTTCCCCATGCCTTTTGGCAGTGCTTTTATTACCTATATAATGTAGTTCAGTAGTTTTTCAGCCCTCAGAGAATGATGGTAGGGTTGCATTACCTCTTAATAAGCCAGGAACATGGTTATTTGGGAATGCTGAGAGTCAATTTCCTCCCCCAGTAAGCTTGAGGAGCTCAGGGTGTTTTTACATGTGTCACAAATTTATCACAGTTCTCTCTCGTCCCCTCACTTAGTGGATCACCTATAATGGCTTTTCTTTCAGTTATCTTTGCTTCTGAGTCCCTGACTCTCCATGCTACTATTGTCTTTCTCTGATCCGTTTCATCTCCAAACAGTGGGCAAGGGCCTCTTTCTCAAAACCATATTGGCCTTCAGGGAGGGAGGCCCAATGTCTTCATTCTCTTCGCCTCTTGGCCTGCAGCCATGTTGCAATGGTCTACCTATCCTCCGTCTGTAAGAGTCATTCTTTTCATATTCTCAATTATTTCTTTATACTATACCAGATGAGGCAAAGTCTCTTGACAATCATTGTAAGCTTTGCCAAATGGAACTCGAGCATAAGAAAGATACCGTTCTATATTATTTTATAGAATCTATTCGTGGGATCCCCATGAGTTGAGACTTGAGTGTGTAGTAATCTCTCACTTGTTTGGCTATGAAGACTCCCCAAAGTATTGTCACCAAGAATGAAAGAAACACTTTTGGGGTTCTTACTTTAAAGAGTAAGAATTGGTACAAGATCAAACAGTATTTTTTTATCTCCTAGTCCAATGGTTTACAAAGGGTGAATAAGATGATAGAATCTTGAAGAAAAGTAGATTTCACATAAATTAAAACATTCTGCATCTTCTTGACAACATCCATAGTTTAACTCAAAAGCTTTTGTAGAACAGATGTGCCTAGCAGTAGATGAGGCTCCTTGTGTTAGAAAAATACCACTGCTGCCGCCACCAATCTAGACCTCACTTCAAAAAACTCTAAATCCTGTTAGTTAATGCTATGAATTTCATCTGCAAATCCTGTGTCTAATTTTATTTAGGTGTTTCTGATTTAACTCTTTATTAATTACCCTTGTAGAAGCAGGTGACATTCTTAGTTACCATAAAGATTTTCTCTAGCATGCTGTTAGAAAAACATCCATGTTGTCTGAGGAAAGACTTAATATTTAGTGACTTAATTCTAAGCTTCTGAGTTTATTCTATCTAGTCATGTATTTAGGCATGCATTTAATGTGTTCCTGGTAAGGGTCATGCACTCTATCAGATACCAAAGATGATTCGGACATAGACACCACTCTCAGAAAGCTTACATAATCTCTCAGGGAGAATCGACATAAATACAAATAAATACAAGACAGAAAGTTCCATTGCCCTAAGACAGATCTAGATAAAAATACATTTATGTCACTTGATATGCAAGATAGTATAATTCCTCTGACACTCTCTAGTAGCTATCTAGGACATCCAAATTTAGCTGCACATCTTTAGATCTCAGGAAATGTGAGTTTAAATCCTGCCTCTGACACTTAACAACTGTATGACCTTGAGTTGTTTACTTATGTTAAACTTCAGTGTCCCCATTTATACAATGAGCTTAATAGTACATTAGGGATTGATAGGGAGGAGTAAATGAGATAACACATATAGTACGTCCAGTGCCTGGCACATAGTAGGTACCTAAAAGGGGTCTTCTCTTCTTCCATTTCTCCATAAACTGGCCAAATAGACATAAATGACCTACTATGTCAATACTTATTGGGTAGTCCCTGGAAGAAGTAAGAAGTCACATCTAATCTGATGGTATAAAAATTTGTGAATTAATTGAAATTTACCTTTTTCTTTAACTTGCCTTTTATCCTAAAGCCTTCCCTGTTGACTCTGTATAAAATGGCAACATGGTATCCCAGCTTCTTTTTTACAAAATGTTTTTCCTACCATGTATCATCTGAAATATATAAATACATATGCATACGTGTATGTGTATATATTTTTTGAAACAGAGTTTCACTTTTTCACCCAGATAGAGTGCCATGGCATTAGCCTAGCTTGCAGCAACCTTAACCTTGTTTCCTTTTTCTCCCATTCAGTGGTTTCTGTGTAATTACCGCTCTGTCACATTTTCACCAGTAGGTGCCAGTATCTGATATGACTTACAGAGACAGATCTCCTTATGGAGGTTTGTCTTTCTAAAAATCTAAAAAATGTTCTCTCTTATGGAGAATTTAGAAACAGCAAAACAGTCTCTCTACTTTCAGAAAGCCTTAATTGAATCTTACTTACCTATAAAAATGGCATGATTGAGTATGCTATATTTCTGAACAAAGGCTCTAACACTACTTTTTTACATAAATATGCAAATTCTTATGGACTCCTTCTGATAGGTGTATCTAGATACTATGAGGCTTCAGAAGTATGTTTAAATCAACCTAAAAGGAAATTATGCCATTTCATTCATCAAATATTCAAGGAACATTTCCATGCATTTGGGATACTCTTCAACAAATTCACAGTCATGTTCCCCAGTTTGCATTGTACTTTTGGATAACTGGTTGGGGGAATAGTTTGATGTAAGATGACCTTAAACAACATCAAGATACTTTTGAGAATTAAAATTTTGAAAAGAGTTCTTATCAGAGACCAAAACAATTAAACAAAGGCAACAGTCTGATAAAATACCTCTTTGTATGTGTATGGAGGATATGGTTGTATGTAATTTTACAAAACTGGCAGAATTCACAAGCACTCCTGTTGTTTCACCTTGTGATTCCCCTGGAGTCCATTCTCCAGCATCAATTAAGCTACCCTAACTTTTCTTGGAAGTGAAAAACAGTCTGAAGATACGGCGAATCCCTAAAACAACTTTAAATACTTTTAGAAATAGTTTCAAAGAAGGAACAATGGAAATTGTGAAGCTGTGTAGGTCTGACTCAGACTTTTTATGAACTGATTTTAGAAAAGAAAACTTGATTTTATTACTTAACAATTTTTACATGCATTGCAAAGAGGAAGCGAAAACATTACATATATAACATGACATAGAGGATCATCCCCTGATTTTTTTGTTATTGTTATTGTTGAACTAAACTTTATTTGGCCTTAACAGTTCATTTTTTTAAATTAAATCATAGCTGTGTACATTAATGCAATCATGGGATACAATGTGGTGGTTTTATATACAATTTAAAATGTTTTCATCAACATCCCTGATTTTGTGATACTTTCACGTCTGTATCTACTTGTCCACTGCCTATGCACAGGGGGATGCTTATTTGATTTAAATGGCTACTATTAAGAAAAGGATTACAGGGTGGTGCCTGTGGCTCAAAGGAGTAGGGAGCTGGCCCCATATGCTGGAGGTGGAGGGTTCAAGCCCAGCCCCAGCCAAAAAAAAAAAAAAGATTACAAAATAAACACCTCATGTTCACACATTCATCCTGACTAGTTCTCCTACCCATAGAAGATTTCTCATTCACTCACTCAATGTGGTTTCTTACCTAACACATTCTCTTACACCAGGGGTCAGCAAACTACCTCTTGTGAGTCAAAATTGCATAACCATGTATTTATGTTGAAACATAATCATACCCATTCACTTATAGATTGCCTATGGTTACCCTTGCTTTACACTGACTAATTTGAGTAACTGCCGCAAAGACCACAAAGCCGTACAAAGCCTAAGATATTTTACTCTCTGGACAGTGACAGAAAATGTTTGCCAACTCCTGCCTTTCACAATAGCATTGGTTCCAGTCCCACTTCTCTCTGAATCTACTCAAGAGGATCCAAAGAATCATTTGGTATATACCACAGGATGATATAAGGCACATCAGATTATATCAACTCGACACACATTCATGTCTCCCTTTTGATCTCATCTTCTAAGAAGATGAAAATGAAATTATTATTGACTGGTATTGCTGTCAGTAGGGGGAATGATGATGGTGTAACACAGGAAATGTAGGGGTTACAGTAAAATGAAGGAATATGTTTAATACTTTAGTGTTCTTTGACTTCTCACTGTCTACTATGATCTATTATTCTTCAAGCCTCTCCACCTAGCTTCAGATTCTCATAGCATAGTAGTTTCAGGGTAGTTGCTTTTCATACATAGTGATTGGCTTCCAAGAGGCAGACAGTAGGAGCTGCTAGGCCAGTTAATGCCTACAAGTGGAACTGGAATACATTACTTCCACTGACTGTATTGGTTAAAGCAGTCACAGAGTCAGTCCAGGTTCAAAGTAAATGGAGAGATAGACTCTACATTCTAATGGGACAGTGCCAGTATCACAGTGGAGAAGAGCAGTGACTGTGACAAAGTAAGGACCCCCGAAAAATATCCCCTCTATAAAAATAATGAGACCACTGAAATAATTGTCAGAATAAACATTTTCTGAACTCTAGAAATTAACCAAAGCCTTTCATCAATCTAGTGAGCATGTATTCAAGAATAATGGCTTAAAACAGCAAGCTTTTATCAGCTAAGCTCAGGCATTTTCAAAGAGTAAATATGATAAGTTAATGTGAAATAGTGAGGCAGACCTTTTAACAATTGTCCTTTTATTCAATTGAATGTTGAACTTTTGAACAGTTCATGTGCTAGATAATGCACCTAATCAAATGAACCTGCATTTACACAAACATTTTTTGGCATAAAGATTTCAAGATTGCTTTGAAAGATAACTAACTCATTCCACAAGAAGATATGTTTTCTTACTATGAATCACTTTCCTTCTTTACTGAGGTCATTCTCTTAGATTCAAATTTATTCCTCAGGGTTAACTACTTTCCATGTTTTAGCTCCATCTTCATTCCTCCAGCCTTACTCTACCGTGCTAGTGCTGGTGCAGAAATTACCTGAGGAGGGCAGGGGCAAGACCCATAAAGGATTAAAATAGGACTAGGTGAGTATTGCTAAGAGTACAGCAGGAAGTGGGTAGACTATTTTAGATTACTTTATGTATTATTCATTGTCATCTCAATGTACTGGCAGGGCGCCATCAATGACACACATCAACCTAGGCAATCAAGTCAATGAAGCTTATTTCTAATGAAAATTCCTTAAGTCTGAGACATCTAGTCTAATCTGTGTAATATATGCTACATTTCCAAAGATTCGTGCCCCAAATTCTATTTATTATGCAGGGCATGTAGACAATAAGGGAGGTGGTAGTGGTGACTATAATAAACTAGGTCTGTATGCCCTATCTTAAGGGGACAGCCATTCCCCCAACTTCTGCCTAATGTTGCCATGTAGATTTTGAGGCCAGCATGTCTTGATCTTTAGATTTTTTTTTGAAAGAGGAAGCAGAATATGGGTTGTTTTTGTAAATCCTCTCATTTATAATTTTTTTTTATTATTTCACATAAACTAAAAACATTGGCTAGGACATACAAAACACTCCAATAGACTGCATTTAAATACTGGGTCAGTTCATGACCATTGAAATCAAGGGCTCCCTGTGATCTCGTTTCCCTCATTAGTTCTCTCTCTCTGAAAAGAGATACTTACTGAGTATACAAACAAATATTTTGAGCAAGGAGTAGGTACATAATAGATGACATCATTTGTGGAAGGCTGTCGTCTTTCACATCAAAATCAACCCACGTGCGTGAACTGGGCCTGGGAAATTTATGGAACATCAGTAATTAATACATACTACCACTGTGTTTATTTTAATATCTTTTTTTTGAATAGCAAATAGTTTATTGGTAAGTACATGGTTTCAATGGCAGTAATAAATTCACTTGAACAGGGGACAATAATCAAGTCAAAAGAATAAATTTTTGCTAATCATCAGAAAATCTGTGCCCATTAGGGCTGTCACGTAGAAACCTAAAATCACTGGGAGGCAAAATCTTAACGAAGATCTGTCCTCTTATTAGTCCATATGGAGTAGGTCCATAGTACCTCGAATCTGTAGAATTCTGTAGATTGTCACCTTCTAACCAAACATGACCTGTTGGCACCACTAGGTCGGTTCTACAAAACCATTCAATTTTGAGAGAAGTTGCAGGGCTTCAAGAAAAAAAAATCTAAAGCACGTCTCAAAGCATATGTGGGTAATCCACAATTTCAGATTCCTCCGTCCTTATGGAACCCGGGAAGACTCTCACCTAGAGCGCAGACGGCCCTTTCTCACCTATTTTAATATCTTTTGATTAAATTTCCTCATGACTCTGAGGAAAGCGGTCTGATAAGCTGTCATGAGACAGTGGTAGGTGATTTACTTGGAAAACCTGATTAGATCTCAACAGAGGGTAAGTGACAGAGTCTGGGGGAAAGAAGACTTTCCTGGAGGCAATTGTATCTATTCTTCACAGATGTTTCTGGAAAAAAAAAAAAAAAGCTTTAGGGAAGTAACCCAGGCTTGCTGTAGAGGGATTTTCCTGTTCCTGCTGGCAGTTTATATGGCTGCTATGAGTCAGTGATTGAATTAGATTTATTTGTTGACTAAATCAATAGGAGTTTCTCTTTATTTTAAATCAAGTGTCCAATATATCATATTCTGTAACAACATTTAAATAGTGTTTTAGAATCACTGGGTTATTAAATCTAAGTGTCAGAGGTACCAGTAAAGTCATCAACTTCAGGGATTCCCTGGTAGAAAGTCATGCTTACTGTATTCTTTGTACAGCAATAACTGTAACCAACTCCCTACCACACATAACTTGTGCAGGGACAGTTCCAGAGATAAATGGAGAGAGGCTCGCACCATTTTGCAGCGTATTAACTGAGACCACTTACACTTTCTTGGAAGTAATTATTGACATTAACATAATAACTATTGAGATAATAAAACCTAAATATTCCTCATGTAAAGATCTGGAGATCATAGCAGATGGTGCTGGTGCCCTGCCATAATCTTTCTGTGCATGTAAAAGACTACTTACTACAAATACCTGCTATTATTACTCTCAGCCCCAGGGCTTTTATTCCCCTATGGTTAAGGAAGGAAGTTCACCTTCAGTCAATGACTAATGAAGAGTTGGTGGATAAAAACAACCCAGTTTCTATAACTGTCAAATGAAGTATCTTTAAGACATCAGTTTGCTTTTCCAGGAAGTTCTCATGTGATGCTCATCTTGCTGGTCCAGAGCTACATAGTGAGAACCAACATCGAGGCCTAAACAATTTTAAAATTTGATCATATGCTCTTTTGGTAGAATAATTTTATAAAATTTCTTTCAGTCGTGCCTCCTACCCATGGAAGTAAATTACTTGAAATAACTTGTAGGACAAAAAAAGTCCTTTAACTTATATTTTTTCTTAACTACTTTCTCACTGTGATTTTGATTTTCTTGCTGTTAAAGTTAACTGGTTTGGGAGCCCTAAACTACCGTTAAAATTCATTAGTGGTATAAATTTTCCAATATTTGAGAGACATTCCATTATATTATTTATTAATCTGAATGAGTTGAATGGGATTTCTTTTACAAACACTCTTTATAATAATAGGCCTTTCATAAATGTAACATAAATTCTTTTTTCAGTACATTCTTCCTGATCTTAATATGTCAACATTTTAAATAAAGTACATATGCAAATTTCAGAGCAGCTTTTCCTTTGTGATCATATATCTTTTTAAAAGAAATAACACATCACTTCAGATTCCTATTAATTTTACCTGCTGTCACCACCCACCTAAATGAGTCATATCAAGTATTATATGTTGCTTCTCCTGACAAGTACCTGTAAGTTGAAGGAATTTTCACACATTCTATTTTATTCTTCCCTCACAGTTCTTTTATGCATTATTGTCAGTAAATTACTTTGATGAGAAGAGTTAGTGGGAGGATGTTCAAAGTGACTGTTGCTTAACTTTGCCCTCCACCCTCTTTTCTGAGAACTGCCCACAGAAGTCTCATTGTTGTCCTTGGCCAGTTTACCATGTAGCCCTATCCTGTCCTAAATTCATGAATATCAACTTATCCACTTTCCATCAGTATATCCTGTCATCTTTCATTCTCTGTCACTTTTGAACTCTTCTGTCCTCTTCCCCCTTGCTGTATTTCACTTTATACATTTTTTTTTTTCAAATCAAACATTAGGCTTTTGTGTATGGCAGATGTCTAAATCTTGGAAATGACAAAGGGAAAAGATAGTGATTCAAGACTCCAATGCAATGGCTGGCCCTGTGGTTTCACTTCTGAGGCTCCAGCACCACCACCAGGCCCTGCTAATACACTCTAAAACAGTGGTTCTCAACCTTCCCAATGCCATGGCCCTTTAATACAGAGAACTGCTGCTCTTAAAGCTCCAACACTGCTGCTTTGACATCAAGGCTCCCCTGTTGCTGCTGAGCTCTCTGCCTCCTAGGCCCTAGCTCCACTGCTGGGCCTCAAGGTTCTGTCTCTAAGACACTTCTGTCATTGGGCCCCTTGGCCCTGCCTACTAGGATCCAGCATGATTCATTGGCCTGGGAGCTCTGTTTGGAGGCTACCCAACTGCTTTCTGGCCTGCAGTCCCACCCTTGAGGTTTCAGTGTCACTGCTGGGCCCATAGTCTCAGCTCCAACGTTCCTCTGATTGCATTATACCCTGTAGCCCTACAACTGAAGCTCCAGCACCACTGCTGGGATCTATAGCCCCAGTCCTGAGGTTCCCAAAGGGTGTCTGACAGGAACTATCTCTACAAGCCAATACTCCACTAGTGACCTGCTAGCCTTCAGCCTCCATTATACTTGACTCTGGTTGGAGTGAATTTTCCCAGCCATGACACTCATGACCCCTGCCTAGATAGCCTCACCTAGCTACCACTGTTACTACCACAGGGAGCAACTTGAATGGGCTTGGACACCATTATCCTAAGCTAAGTATCTCATGAATGGAAAAGCAAATACCACACATTCTTACTAATAATTGGGAGCAGAACTAGGGGCTCACATGGGCACAAAGAAATGTAAATATATTGGAATACTAGAATTGGTGAGGGTGGTGAGGTGAGGGGTAGAAACTTACTTGTTGTGTGTAATAAACACTAATCTGGTTATGGTCATACTAAAAGCTTTGACCGCAGCATTTTACAAGGTATGTAAATATTTTACAAGGTATGTAACAAGCTATGTAATAAAAACTTTTGGCCCCCTTAATATTTTGGGAAAAATAAAGGAAAATATGATGACAACCAAGTCCAGTACTATAAATTTACAACTGAATTATCAGGCCACTGTGTTGTCAATTCTCAGATGTGCACTGTAATAGGGAATTTGTCCTTAGGCCCCCATATTTTTATATCCTCTCCTCTTTCTCTCTCCTACTCTCATCCTTACCTCCCTTGTTTCTGGCCTCTTTCCTGGATGACTTAATCTTTCTTATTGTTTCACAGTGTGATTTTTTTCCTCATTCATTTAAATTTTGAGCAAGTGTTCTCACATTGCTCCATTAAAGTGTTAGTCAAGGCCCATGATCAAATTATTTTTTCTACAAAAAGGAGCTATCAACTTCTGAGATGATTTGAATCATTTGCCCAGAGAAGATGAAGAGAATAAAGTTCATTTGTTTTATGTACCTTTTTTTCCATGCTACATTTGTTAAAGGAAAAACAATGCAGATACTTCCTGCTGAGAGTACTTTTGTGGATTTGCATAAGACTGGAAAAGAAAACTAAAGTGAATTAGAAAGTACATTGCTGAATTATGTTAAAGAACAAAATGTGAAATGATCCTTGTTAAAGACAATCAGGAAAGCATTGTTAAGGGGAACTATCGCTATAGGTATGGAGACCACCGCAAAGTGATATTCAAATGATCTTGAAGAGACATTTTTCTTTCCTTTGAACAATATAAGTATGTTTCTCATTCATTTAGCAAACTGTCAGCTGAATCATCTCCTACGATCTGGTATAGAGGATATTTTATGGATGGTGCAATCAGTCATGCATTTCACTCTGGGAATGTCTATAGATACCAGAAAAAACAAAAATTAATAGTTGAAAACCCAATTTCTGAATCCAGAAGGCTGCCAGTCAAAATATTTCTAGACTTGTGTTCAAAGCATCTTTAGATAGTGGAGTGAGGATAGGAGTGGTAATCTGACAAATTTCATAGTTTGTACTTTGAATGTCTGTGGTGATGGTATTGAGTATTCTGGTGAACTTTCTGACTGACCTCTACAGCAGCAGGTATGAAGGTTGCCTTACATGATCTGTTATGGTGATTTCTTTTAAGTTTATATTAAGTCTTTTACCTTCAGGTTGCAAGATTCCAAAAAAAAGGGCAATTTTAGTTCTCAGTGATGCCAAGTCAGGAGGGTAGGAGAAAAATTGGAAACATTAGTTTGTAGAATTAGAGACAGGTATGGGAGGAAGCTAAAATAATTGTGAACTCACAAGGGTGTTTCCATTGAAACAAAATTTCTTGCTACAGTCAGTCATCCTCATTTTGATTCTTTTTTACAAAATATTCTGCTCTCATCCAGTTTGGCCTAATTATTTTACATAAGTATAGCAAGAATAGTAGTTGATTGCATAGGATTTTTAAAGATTGTTTTTATAGGAAATCTTAGATAGAGTTTTAAAAAGCCTCTGTAGTATGCTTAGGAAGCCAAGCCAAGGGCTCACCATCAGACATTTCCTATTATATCTATAGATTTGGGTAATTTATCTTTTCTAGACATTTCCAATATATTTTAAGGTTTCTGGGCCTGCCATAAAATGACTTTCCTTACCTTAAGACAGGTACCAGGTTGGTATTCTAAAAAGGCATTGTAAGCACTGACTCCTTACAACTTCTAAGTCAACCTTAGTTCCTTAAATCTGTCTTATCATATCTGATTCTATGTGTGTTATTTTCAAATATGATACCCAATTAAAGCATTGATAATATAATCAGTGTTTTATATTGTGTCTCCTTATAGAAAAAGATTCTTATTGAATTTATGAAAATAATTATATTGCTATGAAAATAGGAATTTCTGGTGGGCAGGTAGGGAAAAAAGTTAATGTTTATTTTTTTCCACAAAGATATACTTTACCAGATTTCTGGGAGTTAGAGACAGCTTCAGAAAAAGGGTAAAGGGGTTTTTTAATCTGGAAAATAAAACATTAAATAACTAGCAAAGTTTCTAACAAGAAGGCCATAAAAATTATAATCATCTTTATCAGTTCACTTATTCCCATATAATTCTTATTCTGCTTGCATTGGGCTAGAGTATGAGTTTGATAAACTTCTCAGCTTTTTTACTAGAGTTTTGGGAATTTGTACTCACTTTAGTGGGGGTGATTTTAAAGTTATCAGAAGTTTGTACTCCCAAGTACTTGTCTAAGTCTTTTCCATAAATCTCTTTGAGATAAAGCACTTTTGAACTATGGCTGATTATAAATGCTTTCAGAGGAGAAAATAATAATTGTGAATGAAAAAAAGACTTAAAAATGGCCATGGTTAAAGAGTTCATTTAACAAGAAAATTTGGATATTTCTGTAACACCCCCCCAAATAATAGCTGAGATTATAACTGATAGCATGCCAAGACATATGGATAGTTAAGACAGTTACAAATTTCTAGGAATTTTATACAATTTTGAAATACTTATATTAACATTTACCCATACAAATATGACCCAAGGAAAGCTAACCATCACTTCTTATTTGACAGTATTTTCTATGCAATTTAACATATCAAACAAACCAAATTATTTATAACATTTCTCTTATGAAGTAAAGCATCAAATCCTTCAAGATTTTGCAGGGAGCCTCTAGGAAATCTGAAAGTCAGTTTCAGAATAAGAAGATAAAAACAATAAAAGAATATGAAGATTCGTTTAGGATTTGATTTTGTGAGAATGTCAAAACTGTCAAAAGGTTTGAACAATTGATTAAGTACGATCACAGATGCAAAACAACACTGAAGCTTTCTTGAATGATTAAGAACACTATAAAGGCTAACATACAGCAGAGGAAATTATTCTAAGACACAGAATATTGGCTTCCCAGGCAGCTATTTTGAACAAAACTTCGTTAAGAGATTTTATAAATTAGTTTGGTAATACCATCTGGAAGTTGGGAAATATCATATTAATATACATACATACATAAACATACAGAGAAATGAAGAGGCCTTATCATTCTAAAATGTTAACCACGAATCAGGCAACATAGTAATATAAAATGCTGGTTTATCTATACTTTATTTTTTTATTTGATTGTGCTTTTGACAGATGGAACAAGGTTAATGCTTTTGCTTAGGTGTCTGGAAAAGATTTGTAAGACATTCTTTGGCTCTGATCTGTGATCTTAGGGAGACTATGAACTAAGTTTTAGGCAAGTGACAAGGAAGACATTTAGAAGGTGTCTGGATCTCTCCAAAACCCACTACAGTGGAAAAAACATATAGTTCTATTTTCAAATAGTATTGTGTTTTTCATAGTATAGGAGCATGATGGCAGATGGGACGGATGTTTAGCACAACTCTCCGAAATCTTCAAGTGAGAGAGAGAGGGCTGGACATTTCCCTGCATGGAGCGTTGGTGTGGACAGGCAGCTAGGGGTGTAAGCTAAATAGTGGACTGCTGGACTTGAAGTGTAACACAGAGCCCTGAAATCTGGTGGAGAAATTTCCATGCCACTGTTTAAGTGGAGCCAGTAGCCGGCAGCCAGCGGCAAGAGGCGGCAGCAACCACCCCTTCCCCCACAGAGGACTGCAGTTCCCAGTTCATGGGGAAACTAGGTGTTTTGTGGAAAGTTCAGTGGAGTGTGGACTCTCGAGTGGAATTTGGCAACCATAAAGGGGTGCCGTTTGGAGCAGCAAGGGGCTAGGCAGCCTGATAGAAACGTAAGGGGAAAGTACCCCCCACCCAGGAACAGACACATTTTGAAATGTCGAAAATGGTGACCTGCCACGGGCACCTTTACCCAGAACAGCAAGTGTGAATGAATGAAGGTCTTGATCATTACTGGTGGGGAATATTGGTGTAGACTGGAAGTTCAGGGTGTGGAGCAAACTGGCTGATTGCTGGTCTCAAAAGTGTTATCCCCAGCTGCCAAAACTGACCAAAAAAGCTACCTGCCACTGCTGAGGCTGCCAGCACCAGCAGCAACCAGTCACTCCCCAATGGAAGATTACAATTCCCAGTTTGTGGGGAAACTAGGAGCCGAGTGGAAAAAATCGGTGAAGCATGGACCCCTACACCAAATTTGCAGGTCAGATAGGGGTGCCGTCTGGAACACTACAGCAAGTTAGGTGGTCAGTTAGAAAACAGACATATTTTGAAATTTCAGAAATGGCAACTGTCACAGGCCAAGTATGGTGGTAGCCATGGAAACAAAGTAAAACGTGAATCAGGTATAAGCCTGGGAACCAGTCATGGTGCCACCTGGTGTCCATAAAGTATATTGCAATATAAATATATTCCTACTAAAGTTGACCCCTACCTCATACATATAGTTGTGTGTGTGTGTGTGTGTGTGTGTGTGTGTGTGTAGAATAACATTTTGGTGCTTGGTGCCTTTTTTTGTATTTTTTTTCTTTTTTTCTCTTGTTTCATCCTTTTCTTGTCAGAGTTATTCTAAATTTTCCTTTAATTTTTTCTTTTATTTATTTATTTATTTCAGTTTTTGCAAATACTATTTTTTTCTCTTCCATTTCTTCCCTTCTTATGGTTGCTGAGAGTGCTTATATCAGATTTTAGAGTTTTTTTGTTTTTAATTATAATCATTTTTGTTGTAGTTGTTTTTTGTCTGTATGTCCAATTGTTTCTGATTGTCCATGCATCTCTGTGCTGTGTGTCAGGTAGCCTTTTTGTCTGTTTATTTGCTCGTATGTTTCAATGTGTTTTGTGTTTTCCTAAATCCTTGGGTTGGCTACTTTCCCTAACTCCAATTTTCATTTTCAACAAGAACAAGGGGAAAGGGGGGATGATGGCTGACTAGAGCCAGGTTTCAACAGAAGCTCCAGTCCAGAGGGAGAGATAACAGCCAGAAAGTACCCAACAAAGATGAAGGAGGGAAGCCAAGCTGAAAGAAGAGATAGTTAATTGCACATCTTCCCTGCTAAGGCCAGCTTTGACTCCAAGGAAACAAATTTCAGAGGGAATTGCTGGACGTTGGGACTCCTTCTCCAGAAGATGTCTCAATAATTTAATGAACACAAAGACAAACTCACCGAAGATTTAGACACTCTGAGAAAAGAAGTTGTAACCACCCAAGATATGAGAAATACAGTAGAATCCCTCAGTAACAGAATGGAACAGGCAGAAGAAAGGATTTCCAACATCAAAGACAAAGCTTTTGAATGCTCTAAAATGCTTAATGAGGAAGAGAAGTGGAGAGCAAAAACAGATCATTCTATCAGGGAGCTCTGGGATAACTCGAAGAAAACCAATATTTGCCTTAGCGGGATTCCTGAAGGTGATGAAGTAGCTTCACAAGGCACAGAGGCTCTTCTTCATGAGCTTATGAAAGAGAACTTTCCAGACATGCCAAGAGATTCTGAAATTCAGATAGCAGACAGTTTCAGAACCCCAGCACAACTCAACCTGAATAAGACATCCCCCAGCCACATCATAATTAACTTCAGTAAAGTTAATATAAAGGAGAAAATTCTGAAAGCAGTCAGATGTAAAAAAAAACCCATAACCTACATGGGAAAGAATATTAGAATGATGGCAGATATCTCTGCTGAAATCTTTCAAGCTAGAAGAGGGTGGTCATTGACTTTTAATCTCCTAAAACAAAATAACTTTCAACCCAGGATCCTGTATCCAGCTAAACTGAGTTTCATTTATGATGGAGAAATTAAATACTTTAATTACATTCACGTGTTGAAGAAATTTTCAATAACCAAACCAGCTCCCCAGGATATCCTAAGACCTATCCTCCATAATGACCAGTGCAATTCTCCACCACAAAAGTAAACTCACTTTGAAACCTTTGCTCAAATTCCAACTTCCACAATGGCAAAAGGATTAAAAATGTCCACTGGTCTTCCATAACTCAATACTCAAAATTCTACTAGGCCTATCAATAGTCTCAGTTAATGTGAATAGCTTAAATTGTCCTCTAAACAGGCACAGGTTGGCTAACTGGATACAAAAACTCAGGCCATATATCTGCTGCATGCAAGAATCTCATCTTACCTTGAAAGATAAAAACAGACTCAGGATGAAGGGATGGTCATCTATATTCCAGGCAAATGGAAAGCAGAAAAAAGTAGGTGTTGCAATTTTATTTGCAGATACAGTAGGCTTTAAAACAACAAAAGTAAAAAAGATAAGGATGGTTGCTTCATATTGGACAAGGGCAATAGTCAATATGATGAGATTTCAATTATTAATATTTATGCACCCAATCAAAACGCACCTCAATTTATAAGAGAAACTCTAACAGACATGAGCAACTTGGTTTTCTCCAGCTCCATAGTACTCAGAGATTTTAACACCCCTTTAACAGTGTTGGATAGAACCTTCAATAAGAAGCTAAGCAAAGAAATCTTAGATTTAAACTTAACCATTCAACATTTGGATATAACAAACATCTACAGAACATTTCATCCTAACAAAACTGAATAAACATTCTTCTCTTCAGCCCATGGAACATATTCCAAAATAGATCACATATTACATCAAAAATCTAACCCTAGAAAATTTAAAATAATAGAAATTATTCTTTGCATCTTCTCAGACCATCATGGAATAAAAGTGGAACTCAGTAACAACAAGAATCTGCATACACATACAAAAACATGGAAACTAAATAACCTTATGCTGAATGATAGATGGGTCATAGACAAGATTAAGAAGGAAATTAACAAATTTTGGGAACAAAACAATAATGAAGACATGAATTATCAGAACCTCTGAGATACTGCAAAGGCAGTCCTAAGAAGGAAATTTATAGCACTGCAAGTCTTCCTCAAAAGAACGGAAAGAGAAGAAGTTAACAACTTAATGGGACATATCAAACAGTTGGAATAGGAAGAACATTCTGATCCCAAACCCAGCAGAAGAAAAGAAATAACCAAAATTAGAGCAGAATTAAATGAAATTGAAAACAAAATAATTATACAACAGGTCAATAGATCAAAAAGTTGGTTTTTTGAAAGGGTCAATAAAATAGATAAACCTTTGACTAACCTAACCAGGAAAAAAAAGAGTAAAATCTCTAATTTCATCAATCTGAAATGTTAAAGATGAAATAACAAAAGACTCCTCAGAAATTAAAAAATCTTTAATGAATATTACAAGAAACTTCATTCTCAGAAATATGAAAATCTGAAGGAAATTGACCAATACTTGGAAGTGTGCCACCTTCCAATACTCAGCCAGAGTGAAGTGGAAATGTTGAACAGGCCTATATCAAGTTCTGAAATAGCATCAACTATACAAAATTTCCACAAAAAGAAGAGCCTGGGACCTGATGGCTTCACATCAGAATTCTGCCAAACCTTTAAAGAGGAACTAGTACCGTTTCCAAAATATAGAAAAACAAGGAATACTACCCAACACATTCTATGAAGCAAAAATTACCTTGATCCCCAAACTAGGAAAAGATCCAACAAGAAAAGAAAATTATAGACCAATATCACTGATGAATATTGATGCAACAATGTTCAACAAGGTCCTAGCAAACAGAACCCAGCAACACATCAAACAAATTATACACAATGACCAAATGGGTTTTATCCTAGGGTCTCAAAGCTGTTCCAATATATGTAAGTCTATAAATACAATTCAGCACATTAATAAATTAAAAAACAAAGACCATATTATTCTTTCAATTGATGCAGAAAAAGCTTTTGATAATATCTAGCATCCCTTTATGATCAGAACACTTAAGAAAATGAGTATAGAAGGGACATTCCTTAAACTGAGAGAGGCCATCTACAGTAAACCTACAGCCAATATCCTATTGAATGGAATTAAATTGAAATCATTTCCACTCAGATCAGGAACTAGGCAAGGTTGCCCATTGTCTTCATTGCTCTTTAACATTGTAATGGAAGTTTTAGCTATTGCAATTAGGGAAGAAAAGGTGATCAAGGGTATCCATATAGGGTCAGAAGATATCAAACTTTGACTCTTTGCAGATGATATGATTGTATATCTGGAAAATACCAGAGTTTCTACTACAAAACTCTTAGAAGTGATCAAGGAATACAGCAGTGTCAGGTTACAAAACCAACACTCATATATCTGTAGCCTTTATACATAGCCACAATAGCCAAGCTGAAAAAACAGTCAAGGACTCTATTCCATTTATGGTAATGCCAAAGAAGATGAAATATTTGGGAGTTTTCCTGACAAAGGATGTGAAAGATCTCTAGAAACTGTAAGAAAAGAAATAGCTGAAGATATTAACAAATGGAAAAACATATCTTGCTCATGGCTAGGAAGAATCAACATTGTCAAAATGTCTACACTACCCAAAGCAATATACAATTTTAATGCAATTCCTATTAAAGCTCCATTGTCATATTTCAAAGATCTCGAAAAAATAATACATCATTTCATATGGAGTCAGAAAAAAACTTGAATACCCAAGAAATTAGTCAGAAATAAAAACAAAGAAGGAGGAATCATGCTACCAGACCTCAGACTGTACTATGAATTGATAGTGATCAAAACAGCATAGTACTGGCACAAAAACAGAGAGGTAGATGTATGGAACAGAATAGAGAACCAAGAGATGAACCCAGCTACTTACTGTTATTTGATCTTTGACAAGCCAATTAAAAACATTCAGTGGGTAAAAGATTCCCTATTTAACAAATGGTGCTGGGTGAACTGGCTGGCAACCTGTAGAAGACTGAAACTGGACCCACACCTTTCACCTTTAACCAAGATAGACTCTCACTGGATGAAAGATTTAAACTTAAGACATGAAACTATAAAAATACTAGAAGAAAATGCAGGGAAAACTCTTGAAGGAATCAGCCTGGGGGAATATTTTATGAGGAGGACCTCCCGGGCATTTGAAGCAGCATCAAAAATACACTACTGGGACCTGTTCAAACTAAAAAGCTTCTATATAGCCAAGAACACAGTTAGTAAAGCAAGTAGAAAGCCCTCAGAATGGGAGAAGATATTTGGAGGTTATATCTCCAACAAAGGTTTAATAGCCAGAATACACAGAGAACTCAAATGTATTAGCAAGAAAAGAGCAAGTGATCCCATCTCAGACTGGGCAAGGGATCTGAAGAGAAACTTCTCTGAAGAAGACAGGTACACGGCCTACAGACACATAAAAAAAATGCTCATCATCCCTAATCATCAGAGAAATGCAAATCAAAACTACTTTGAGATATCATCTAACTCCAGTAAGATTAGCCCACATGACAAAATCCCAAAACCAGAGAAGTTGGCGTGGATGTGGAGAAAAAGGAACACTTCTACATTGCTGGTGGGAATGCAAACTAATATGGTCCTTTTGGAAAGATGTTTGCAGGCCAGTGCATAACCTCATGCACCCTAAAATTGTTTTACAATTTTGCCTGCCTCTAAAATGTACCCCTGCTTATGAAAACCCTGGTTTATAAGCTATTTGAGAATTTGCGTTTTAAGCATTAGCCACCCATACTCCTTGCTTAACACCCTGCAATAAAGCTGCTTTCTCCCACTACAATTCTGATTTGGTGCACTGGGTGAGTGGACACCAGTTTGGTTTTGTAATTATGGGACAAGCTGAAGGGAAGCAGGGATGTAGGTAGAGGAATGTTGTTAGATATTTTTAAAAGAAGTGTAAACTGATGTTGCTGTAAAATTTATTTTATTTAGTCTTCATGAGCCAGTTTGTTGAGGGTTTTAATTCACTGAGAGTAAATACATGACACAGCTTTATTTTTCAGTTCACTATCTCACAACTATGACAAAAAGATTCAATCATATCTTTACAAGATCTCAGCCAGATTCCACAGCTCTCACCTTACTTTACATTCCTGGGAGAATTATTTCCAACTGGGACGGCAGGGAATAATCTGTCTCCATGAACACTTCCCTCCAAACTGTTGACCTTTCCCCTTTTTGTATATTTTAAAAATCTTGACTGGGAGAGCAAGGAAGTATTGGTTGATGATAAGTGTCCTGGAACCCTTTGGTCACTTCAAAGGGAAGAACCTGGCCTGACTGTCAGTGGCTCACTGGAAATTCAATGAAATTACAGTGGATCATCAACATGGGGCCTTAAAATCCCATCTACATCCTGTTTTGGTATGTTTACTTAATTTAATGGCAGGCCAATCTGAATCTCCTGAGTTAATATCAGCAAGCCTGTTATTAGGAGAAATTGGTTTGAGTTTCAGAAATTCACTAGGAATTATTTACTCATGAGTAAATGAGAGTTGGCTCAAAACAGGCAGAACGACAAAATCAGAAACACCCAAAATTGTCGCTAGGCCAGGCACAGAGGCTCACACCTAATCCCAGCATTTTGGCATGCTGAGGCAGGAGGATCGCTTCCGCTCAGGAGTTTGAAACCCTCATCTCCACAAAAAATAAAAATAATTACCCCTAGTGTCACATGCCTATAGTCCTAGCTACTCAGGAGTTTGACGCAGGAGAATCACTTGAACCCATGAATTCAGAATTGCAATGAGGTAGGACTTCAGATGCTATCACTCCAGTCTGGGTGACAGAGCAATAACCTGTCAATAAATAAATAAATAAGAAAGACCATTGTTGGTATTAGTTATGAGAAATGCACATAGGAAATGATTAAATTCAGGGATATTAAGGGCTAAAAATTAAATGGTAATATTATAGCAAAGTACTTGAACTGTGGACTTAGTTTTGTAATTATGGTCAGAGGTGAAATAATTGTCCTCACAAAAGTTGTTAGTAGCAATGCTTAATAATTGGATGTGGGATGAGTATACAAATTCAATCAGTAGAGTCCTCACAGACTTAGATCTCTGATGATATTTGGGCCATTAAGATTGGTCTCAGAAGACACACAATGGGGAAAATCAATTTTGAGCATAGAAAGATTTTTCTCTTACTTCAACTGATTCCACTTCAATTATTATAGCACAAGCTGTTACACCAAAAGTAGCTTTTCCTGTGCTAGGATTTTCTAGTTCAATGGTTCTCAACTTTCCTAATGGCTCCTAATGCCAGGACCCTTTAATACAGTTCCTCATGTTGTGGTGACCCCTGACCATAAAATTATTTTTGTTGCTACTTCATAACTATAATTTTGCTACTGTTATGAATCATAATGTAAATATCTGATATGCAGGATGTATTTTCATTGTTACAAAGGGGTCGTGACCCACAAGTTGAGAACTGCTATTCTAGATAATAGATATCTTCCTGCCTAACCAAACCTCTCATCATCACCCGATTTTCCTAGTCCCTCTCCCATCCCATTTCTCTCTCTCTTTCATTCCCTCCTCTCATTAAACTCCTTTCTCAGGAGCTAAATTAGCTACTGATCTACTACAAGGGTCACACTTATTTTCATAATCTGTGCTCCATTAGCTTCACTCATTGCTTTAAGAACATTTTCATGCACCATTGGACATTTCTTTAAATTTTTTAATAGATTTAGGGCCTGCAAGTATAGTTTTATTACATGGATATAGTGCATAGTAGTGAAGTCTGGACTGTTAGTGTAACCATCACACAAATAGTGTACACTTTGCCCATTAAGTAATTTTTCATATCTCATTCCCCTTCCCACTCTCCCACCCTCTAACTCGTCTGAGCCTACATTGACTATTATTCCACACTTTATGTCTATAGTGTAAACATTGTTTGCACTTGTAAGTGAGAATATGTGGTACTTGACTTTCTGTTTCTGAGTGGGATGATGGCCTCCACCTTCATAGATGTTGCTAAAAGACATTATTTCATTCTTTTTATAGCTGAGTAGTATTCCATGATACTACACATGATAGAACACACATACACCATGGAATACTACTATATGTATGTGTACACACATACATATATATCTATATACATATCTACCACATTTTCTTTATTCAATTAAGATGGAAACTCACAAAATGATTTATTTTCCTATGGGCAGATACCCAGTAGTGGGATTCCTGGATCAAATGGCACTTCTATTTTTTACTTTTTTGAGAAATCTCAATACTATATTCATAAGAATACAGAAGTTGTACTAATTTATATTACTACCAGTGGTATATAAATATTCCCTTTCCTACACATTCTCATCAACATCTTTTTGATATTTTAGTAATAGCCATTCTGACTAGTGTAAGATGGTATCTCACTATAGTTTTAGCTTGCTTTTTAGCTTATATGATGATTAGGGATGCTGAGGATTTTTTTTCATATGTTTGTTGACATTTGTATGTATTCTTTTGGAAAATGTTCATTCCTTTGCCCACTTTTTAACAGGGTTATTTGTGAGGTCAGTTGTTGCTATTCAGGTGTTTGAGTTCCTTACAGATTTTGGATATTAGTCCTTTGTTGGATGCAGTTTACAAATATTTTATCCCATTCTGTAGGTTATTTGTTCACTCCGTTGATGATTTTTTAGATATAAAGAAGTTTCTTAGTCTCATTAAGTCCCATTTGTCTATTTTTATTGCTGTTGTTGCATTTGCGTTTGAGGTCTTACTTACGAATTATCTAGGTCAATGTCCAGAAGAGATTTTCCTAGGATTTCTTCTAGCATGTCTATGATTTCAGGTCTTACATTTAAGTCTTTAATCCACCTTGAGTTGATTTTTGTATATGGTGAAGAAGAGTCCAGTTTCATTCTTCTACATTTGGTTATCCAATTTTCCCAGCACCATTTATTGAATAGGGTATCCTTTCCTCACTATGTGTTTTTGTCGACTTTTTCAAATATTGGTTGGTGATAGGTCAGTGGCATTATTTCTGGGTTCTCTATTTTGTTCCATTTATCTATGTGTCTATTTTCATACCAGCACCATGCAGTTTGGGTTACTATACCCTTGTAGTACAATTTTAAGTGTCAGGTAATGTGATGCCTCCAGACTTGTTCTATTATTATTTTCATTATGGAACTGATATTTTAACCGATCTTTACATCTTTTTTGTTTCACAGAACATGTCTTATGAATACCCTTATTTTGGCATTTATCCTGATTATTCTTTTCCTGATTGATAGAAGAAATAAAAACTGCATAGATTTGGCACACAAATTCTGATTTTTGTGATTTTCCTACTTCATGATTTTCCTATTTCAGAACCTTAGTCAACTTAGTTATTTATTCTATATTCAATTTCCTCATGTAAGTGAGGATAACAATAGTCACCTCCAAGGATTGCTGTGAGATTGAATGAGATGTACTCTTAATTATTTGTTAATATCTTAATTTGAAAATCTTAATTTTCTTCCCCACCTCACTCCATCTCTTATTTCGTTTCCTGATGTGTCCAAACTAAACCAAGGTATCAAATGACTCAGTCAATTAAAGTCCAAATACCTGGTGCTTTGAATCTTCTCCATGGTTTCATTTTTTCACATAAGGACATTTCTTAAGTGAGCAAATTTTACTCTGGAGGTTTCAGAATTGTCAGGATATTTTTCTTATTTTCTTGAGCTTATTTCATTTAGTTCCTGAATAATGTCTCCAAAGCTTATTCTATTATCAGGCAGTATAATGGACAATGATAATAGGGAAGCTCATATAATAGACAATAAATGTCAAAGAACAGCAAGAGGTCTACCATGAGCTGCTTTTGTTTGCTAAGAATATTAGATATTATTCTAAAATATAGAGTCCAAAAACATCATTGGAATCAATTCCTTAAGCAGTAGTTTCGTGTATCATTTTTAAGAAGTGAAAACATTTTATTTTTTGTTATCTTTGCCCAAATTGTTTTTTCCAACATTATTGAGGTATATATGTGACACTTAAAAATTGTATATATTTAAACTATACAACTTGATAATTTTATGTGTATGTACATTATCAACATCTCCTTTTCCCCATCCATCACTACCCACTTGCCCCTCCTCAGCCTCTGGAAGCCACTATTCTTCACTCTATTTTCATGAGTTTGAATTATTTACAGCCCACGTGTAAGTGGGATCATGTGGTGTCTGTCATTCTGTGCTTGGCTTATTTCATTTAACATAATGCTCTCCACCATCAATTTTATTGTCACAAATGAAAGAATTTCCTTCTTCTTAAAAACTAGATAGTATTCCATTGTGTATAAATACACCACATTTTCTTTATCTTTCATCTATTGATGGCACTTAGATTGATTCCATATCTTAGCTATTGTGATTAGTGCTGCAATGAACATGGGAATACAGAATTCTAGGAGAGACTTTTTAACAACTTTAGCTTTAGTTTTTCTTTGTTTTTATTTCCAATTAATATGAGGGCACATACAATGAGGCCACATTGCCTACATTTGTAAGGCAAAGTTTAGTTGTATCTCTGTTCCTCACACAGAAAGTGTGTCATATACCTGCACATTGTTCCTGCTGAGAAGGAACCCTTTAAAAACTCCCTAGTTCCTGATTCAGCTGAGTTTTTCCCTAATGTGAGCACATTGATATTCATCTACAAGTCTTAAATTAGTATTGAGTACATGTGATTCCATTCTCATGAGAGTGTCCTCCATATATCTGTCCACGTTGTAACAAAGGATACAGAGTCTCCATTATTTTTATGTCTTAATCGTATTCCATGCTATCCATATACCACAGTTTATTAATCCATTCATGTGTTGAAAGGCATTTGAGTTATTTCCACATCTTTGCAATTGTAAATTGGGCTGCTAGAAACATTTGAGTGCATATGTCCTTATGGTAAATGAATTTTTTTAATTTGAGTAGATACCTGGAATTGGGATTTCAGGATCAAATGGAAGGTCCACTTTTAGGGTTCCATTATTTTGTTGCTATTTTATTTTAGTATATAAACCCTAAAGATCCCTGTTCAATCTCAACCTTGTCTAATATGGCAGACACTTTTATTTCACTATCTGGAAACCATTTTCAACCTCCTTCTTTTTTAGTCCACCCCTACCATGGAGGCCTGAGACGCACTTTTCTATTCACTTCATAGAAGTTTGTATTTTCTCATTAAAGGGACATGGCACAAAAAAGACCTTTATGATTCTATTAAGTCCTGCCTTTTTATTTTATTTTATTTTATTTGTTATTCTGTTATTGTGATGCTTGAAGCTAAAAATACTCATCTTGAGACCATGAAGAAACCAAAGAACAAAATCCTATATGCTAAATCTGTTCAATATAGGTTTCCTATAACAGTAGGAAAAACCTAGATCCTTGGTGACATGGGTGAGCCACCAAACCAAACTGACGTTTCTCTATTTCTAGTGGTTTACATCACTGTCATTTTTTATTGTTGTTGTTGTCTATATCACTTTTACTTGCTGCCAAAAGTATTCCTCCTTGTTGATAAATCTGGAAAGTGTAACTATCATGCCCTTAACATTTCAGCCTTAAATTAGCTTAATTTCACACATTTTGTAAGACCTGAGAAGAACAGGTATGTTTTGATTGTGTTTAGGAGGTAGGACATGAAAAAATGCAAAATAAATAAAGAATATCAAAATGGGGGAAGTATATTGGCCATCAGTGAATAGTATTTTAACAGCAAAGAGAATAAACATAAAAGAGAATGCTAAGTACACATTTTGCCTCTACAGTTGCACGTTTCAGTGATCCTGGTCACAACAGTATAATGTAAATGTAATATTTAGTTTGTGATTTATTGTATGTTGCTTAATATCATAATTGCATGTGAATTATGACAGATTTTAAATTTTACCCTGGATCCCTCATGCTATTTAAATGATGGCTTGAATGCGTGAGAAATGAAAATCAATTTCATTGCTAATTTAAAGAACACATCATTAGAAAAGATTATCCATTGTAAAAAAATTAAAATGTGAGTGATGATTTATATATTTTCCTGTTTTGGGCTATTCATGCTCTTAACACTTTCTTGTTTGGAAGAATTCTTCAATTAATACTGATTTAAATCTTTGAATATTTTCTCACATCCTGTAGATTGTTTATTCATGCTATTGATTTTTTTTTTTTTTTCCATGCAGAAGCTTTTAAATTTAATTAAGTCCTATTTATTTATTTTTATTGTTGTCATATTTGCCTTTGACGTCTTAGTCATAGATTCTTTGCTTAGGCTGATGTATAAAATATTTTTATACATTTTCTTCTGGAATTTTTATGATTTTATGCCTTACATTTAAGTCTTTAGAGGGTTCTTGTCTCATTATTCTGCATGTGGCTATACAATTTTCCCAGAATAATTTATTGCTTTCTTGGAGTTTGGCTGGTTAGAGGTAGCTGATTTTATTTCTGAGTTCTCTATTCTGTTCCATTGGTCTATGTCTATACTCTTATACCTGTACCATGCTGTTTTGGTTATGTTAGCCTTGTAGTATAATTTGAAGTCAGGTACATAATGTGATGCCTCAAGATTTGTTGTTTTTCCTTAAGATTGCTTTGGTTATTTGGGCTCTTTTCTGGTTTCAAATGAAGCTTAGAATTATTTTTTTTCTAGATCTATGAAATATAATGCTGGCATTTTGATGGGCATTGCATTGAATCTGTGAATCACTTTAGAAAGTACGGATATTTTAATGATGTTGATTCTACCAATCCATTTGCAGGGAATGTTTTTCCATTTGTTTGTGACATCTGTGATGTCTTTCATCAATGATTTGTAGTTCTCCTTTCAGAGATCATCAACATCCTTTGTCAAGTATACTTCTAGGTATATTTTATCTACTATAAATGGTATTGAGTACTTGATTTGATTCTTGGCTTGACTTTTATTAGTATATAGAAATGCTAATGTTTTATGTTTAATGATCCTATAATCTGAGACTTTGCTGAATTTATTTATCAATTCCAAGAATCTCTTGCTGGAGTCTTTAGGGTTTTTTAAATACAAGATCATATCATCAGCAAGCAGGGAAAGTTTGACCTCCTCTTTTACAGTTTGAATGCCCTTTATTTCTTTCTTTTGCCTCATTGTTCTGGCTAGGAATTTCAATACTATGTTAAATAGAAGAGCTGACAGTGGGCATACTTATTTTGTTCCAGTTCATAGGGGGAATGCTTTTGACTCTTTCCAATTCATTATTATGTTGGCTATGATTTTGCCATATGTGGCTTTTATGATGTTGAAGTATGTTCTTTCTATGCCTAATTTCTTGGTAATTTTTATTATAAAAGGATATTAGATTTTATCAAATGCCTTTTTGTCTCCATTGAGATGATCACATGATCTTTGTTTTTGTTTCTTTTTATGTGGTGAATCATGTTTATTGATTTACCCATGAGAAACCATCCTTGTGTCCCTGGGATGAAACCCACTTGATCTTGGTGGATTAACTTTTTTATTATGTGCCATTGAATTCAGTTTCCTAGTATTTTGTAAGGAATACCATTATGATTAAGTTTAAACTTCAAAAAATTTAAAGGATTTTTTCCTCAGTAGATTAAGTTATATATATGTTTCTTTTGCCCTTCAACATTTTCTTTACTTAAAGAAATACCAAATATGTCTTCAAAGGTATATGCTGATAGAACCCTTTCTGTAGGTATCTGTTCCTCTACTCTACAGTATTTCTCACTTTGAGCACACAAAGGAATATTATTCAACATGCACAAATATTTTTCAGGAGTAATTAGTTGCTCAAATATTTTCAGAAGAGTTGTTTTAGGTGGAGGGACTTTCAAATACCATTTGATCAGTCATATTTGAATTACTACCTTTCAGGAATACTAAACATTTAAAGCAGAGTAAGTCTTTGTTTACTTTTACTGTTCTGAAGATTTGGTATGTGCTTTCAGTCATTAGAATTTGCACTTGGAATTCTGTTTATAACTGAGAGGTGTGCAATGCTTTCCTACTTAATGATGCAATGGTACATTTCAAAACCATTAAGAAAAGAATATAATTGTGATGAATGTGTTAATCAGTTCAATGTAAGCATTTCACAATGTATATCAAATCAGTACACTAAACCCCATAAATGCATCAATGTACACAGTTATGATTTAATAAAAACAAAAAATATATTAAAATGTTTTATATTGAAAAATAAAAAGAAATTCAGACCAATATGTTGATTTTTGTGGTGATTCTAATATTGATTAAAATTGTCTTTAATGTGTGATATGCATATATTCAGTTGATTGTCACATAGAAAAACTTACTCAATTTTAGTTTTATTGCAAAAGACAGTAAATTAAAATACACTAAATATTGACTTTTGACCAAATTAAATGAGTACTGTTTCTAAGAGCTTTTTAAGCTATGAGAGTATAAAGATTTTGGAAGCATGCTGTGATATACATTGTGTTTCCAGTGCACTGATGTTTTAAAAATATTAATCAGTAAGGCACATGATAGATATTATCCATCCAATATGTAATATGATTTTACTTTTATAGAAATTACTAAATTGACTCTAAAATAAGAGCTTGAGTAGAATAATACCTATGGAAGAAATTTGAATAGGTGGGAATTTGTCTGATTTGAAGGGTAGAAAGACTTTCAAAGAATAAAAACAAGTTATGGATACACAAAGTAAAAGTAAAATTGTTGTGATGATTCAAACATTTTAAAATGTTTAGTTCATCTGTATACACCAAAGATAAATGGCATCTGACTAAGGGGCCTATTCTCTTAACTTCTTACTAAGTAGTACCTGTTTATATCTGGAAATAAATTCTAAGTTCCCATTATCTTCCCTTCTAATTATTGACTTCAGATCTTGTAAAAGAGCCTAATAAATAAGAAAATTTATTTCAATGGTAATTTTTTGAACCTCTATACTGATAGCAAGAAAAATATATAATTTGGGGTTAAGAAGAGATAATAGCAGAAGTGTTTTAATAACAGTGTAAATATGTTTTATGTGTTCCACCAAACCATTCATTCGTTTATTCATTGAACATTTATTTAGCACATCCTACTGGTCAAATTCTGCCCCAGGGTAGGGGATTCAAATTAAAACAAGAGTAAAATAGTATCCCCTCAAAAATCCAGTGGAATAGTTCAAATTGATTGGTCACTATAGTGTGGTAAATAGATATAAATATGTACAATGAATTGTGATGAGGAGGGACCAGAAAAACAAAATCCATGGCAGGGAGAGGGCCAGGGAATGCTTTCTCAAGAGGTATTGGGAAACTGTAAGTAGTGTTACTGTAGAATAAATAGCAAGGAAGGAGTGGTGAGGAATGAGTGTGAAGAGATAAGTCAGGACCAGAACATGACAATCTTCTTTAGAAGTTAGATTTTATTCTATAGGCAATGAGGACTCACTGAAGAGTTTTTAGGAAAGGTAATAAGGCACAAAATGGAAATAAATGGTCAGATTTCCTTAGAGAAATATCCCTTGGTTGTTATGTGAATCATATACTTCAAGAGGGGACAGACTGGACATAGGAGACCAGGTAACTCTGTTTTAGTAGTCCAGGATCCAGAGTATAAATGTCTAAATTAGAGCAGTGGCAGCAGGAATAGAGAGAGAATAAAGAGGGAGGAGGCTCTGCATTCTCTATTCAAGAAATGTGTAAAATATGGATTTGTAAGACCTAAGGCGTATTGGAATTTGATGGTCAGGGTGAGGTGGAACAATTAAGGATGTCTTTAGGTTTCTACTCTGGGTGAATTCAGTGCAACAAACTAAGGTAGAGAGGGGTATTGTATCAACAACCTATTATTCCATAAAATCACTCCAAAATTAGGTGGCTTAAAACAATTATTTATTCTTTTTCATCCTTCTGCCATTTGGTAGGGTTTTAGCTGTTCTAGACTTGGTTTGTCTGGGCTTGACTCCAAGTTGAAGATTGAGCCATTTTTGCCAACCCAACCCTTGTTCTTCTTGGGTCCAACCTAGCCAGGAATGCTCTTTTCATGGACAGGGCAGAATTAAAGCCTAAGTCCAACTACACAAATACATGTCAACCCCCTGCTTGAGTTATATCTGCCATCCAAATTCAAGGGGAAGGGAAGTATACTCCATCTCTAGTAAGAAGACCTCCAAAGTCATAGCAAAGTCTATGGATACTGGGGTGAGTGTGTGTGTTTGTATGTGAGAAGAATTTGGGCCAATAATTCAACACCATGATGGTTATGATGGGTGATAGATGTGAGGGGAATAGGACTGAAGGTTGGTAAGCTATTTCTATATTTCAGAGGTACTAAGGGTACAGAGCAGTGACACATAGAAATTAGAGTAGATGACAGATTTAATAAATGTTCAAGACTTGGGGATTGTTTTAACATGGAAGGCAGATTGGGCAGGACTCTAGGCTTCTAGTTTGGCTGAATGAGATGTGTAAAGGAAGATGATGAACTCAAATTAGTAAGCATTGAGTTTGAGATAAAATGAAAATATATTTTGCCATAAAAACAAGAACTTTTTTTTTTGAGACAGAGTCTCACTGTGTCACTCTGGATAGAGTACTATGGAATCATAGCTCACAGCAACCTCAAACTCTTAGGTTCAAGAAATCCTCTTGCCTCAGCCTCCCAAGTAGCTGGGACTATAGGAGCCCACCACAACATCTAAGTAGTTTTTCTATTTTTTGCAGAGACAGGGTCTTGCTCTTGCTCAGGCTGATCATGAAATCCTGAGCTCAGGTAATCCACCTGTCTTGGCCTCCCAGAGTGTTCGGATTACAGGCATAAGCCACATCACCCAGCCCAGAACACTTGAAAATGGGAAAGAGTGCTATTAATACTTATTACTAGAACCACAAGGGTAAACACTGTCCTGGAACTGACCTTAGGGAAACTGATTTATAGTCACTCTGGAATGAGTTGCCTTGGGTAATCAAAGTAAAGTTATTTAGCATCAAGTTGCTATTTCAGCGTGAAAGTCAGGAGAGAGATCTGTTCTGGTGATACAAACTTGGGCGTAATCACAGCATAGTCAAAAGTTTGAAAGCATGAGTCTGGTTGAAATCTTCAAAAGAAGCATAAGTAGAATTAAGTGCATCACATAGAATGAGGACAGAATGCTGGATAGATGGCACATAGGAACTAGAGAAGGAAAAGAGAACAAATAAGAATTTGGTTTAAACCAAAGACTGAAATTTAGTGGATAAAATAATCATTTGGGGACATTTAGAGTCAGAGCTGGCTTTGGATGTGATTGAATCCAGGTACTTGACTACTGTCTATTTTTCCTCAGGTTGTATGTACCTGTTTTCTTTTTCTCTCAAGCTGGCCTGAGGACTGGACCTTTGAGGCTACAGCCATGGTCTTAAGCAGTTCCTATTTCATATTATCTTAGCCCCCAAATCAGAAAGAAAATATCTTTGCCTTGATGGCTCCAGATAGCTCCAAATACAGAATAAACCTGAGGGAAGACTCTAATTGGCCAGATGTAAGTCACATGCCCTCCTGTACCCAATCACTGTAGCCAGATATTGTGATTGGCAATCCCTCCAGAAGCATAAAGAAAGGGGAGTTTTGTTACCAGAAGAATAAAGGAAGATGCCTAGACAGATAGAAAAAAACTGATGTCTTCCACAATAGAGATCAAGGAGGATTACAGAGTCACAAAGGTCAAGGGAGCTAGAAGTGTTAGGAAAGAGGAATTAGATACAACATCAAATGCAGTAAATAGGTGTAACAACATAAAGATATACCTTTTCCTATTGTCTTGGACAATCAGAATTCATTAAAACAGTTCCAGGAAAATAGTGGGAATAAAAGTCTGATGACAGCTATTTGAGAAGTGACTGAGGGGTAGGTTTGACACAGAAAGTACAGACAAGCATTATAATGAATTTAATTAATATGAAGAAAAAAACGTATAGCATGTGGGTTATTACAAAAGTTTTGAGATACATAAAAATCTAGAAATGTAAAATCTGTGTGGCCAGAAACAAACAAAGTCCTCCTGGCAACACTGATAAGCTGCACAACTTAAAACTTGCACAGGTGAATCAGAAAGGACACTGTCTACTGTGTTTCTTAGAAGTGAAATAATGGGCCATAACACATGCTGTCTCAAAACTTTCATAGTGATCCTGGCAGATTGAGGACAATATGCATGTTTTTGAGACATCCTTATAGGATGAAATAAAGGAATACATGAAGCTGGAAAGATACCAATTAAAGAAAAAGAAGGGGAATATTCATTGGAACAAGGTCATAAAAGAGGACTAAAGGGATGAGATCAAGGACAAAAAAGTGGAAGGAACTGGATTTGAAATGGAGAAAGTACATCTGATCCTCTGCACCTATGAGAAAATGCATCTGGTTGAGTACATGGAAAAGTTAATGGAATGGCAGTATCTTGAGAGAGGCATGGCTGTCTGCTGAAAGAGGATATCAGGGCCTGATTAGTGAGTGTTGGAACACAGAAAAAGTCATTGAGGGCATTGAATGGGAACTGAACAGGGATGAGGAAAAGGATTCACAGGTGATCAGACCTAGCTGATTCGTGGACCATAAGTTTGTTTTATCACCAGTCTGCAGGGCTTTGTGATTTTCTCTAGCCCTTCTAAATATTGACATGAAGAAGATAGATTGATCCAGGATTAGCACTTTAATGAATTCACATAAATTAGATCAAGATGATTTCCTCAATGAAACATATGGCTTCAGAGGCAAATACAAGGTCTTGAGGATACATTGGGAAGAGCAAGAAACTTACAACAAGTCTGTAGTTACCAAACACCATGGTATTGGCACAAAAATAGAGAGAGAGATCTGTGGAATAGAACAGAGAGTCTAAAGATGAACCCAGCCACCTATCACCATTTGATCTTTTATAAACTAAATAAAAGCATGCATTGGTGAAAAGATTCCATAGTTAATAAATGTTACTGGAAAACTGGTTAGCCACATGGAGAAGAATGAAATTGAACCCACTCCTTTCATCATTGACAAAACTTGCCTCTTGCTGGATAAAAGATTTAAATTTAAGACATGAAACAATAAAAATTCTGGAAGAGAGTATAGGGAAATCACTGACAATATTGGTCTGGGAAAAGATTTTATGAAGAACCCCCTCCACCCCCAGCAATTGCAGCAATATCAAAAATAAATAACTGGAGTTTGAAGCTCAAAAGCTTCTGCACAGCCAAGTGTACCACAAATAAAGCAAACAGACAGCCTTCAGAATGGGACATTTTTGCATGCTATTAATCTGACAAAGGCCTGATAACTAGAAATCTACAGATAACTCAAATTAATCAACAAGAAAAGAAAAAACAACCCCATTTATAAGTGGGCAAGAGACTCAACAGAAACTTGTCTGAAGAAAACAGATGAATGGTCAACAGAACCATAGAAAATTCTTGTCGTCTTTAACCATCAGAAAAATACAAATTAAAACCATTCTGAGATATCACCTAACTCCAGTGAGATTAGCTCACTTCACAAAGTCCCAAATCTACAGATGCTGGTGTGGATGTGGAGAGAACACTTCTACACTGATGGTGGGACTGCAAACTAATACAACCTTTATGGAAAGAAGTATGGAGAATTCTCAAAGAACTAAAAATTGACCCTCCATCTGATCCCACAATCCCATACATAAGAATAAAAATCATTTTACCACAAAGACATTTGTACCAGAATATTTATTGCAACTCAATTCACAATTGCCAAGTTGTGGAAGCAATCCAAATGCCCATCAACCCATGAATGGATTAAGAAACCGTGGCATGTGTATACCATGGAGTGCTAATCAACCATGAGAAAAGATGGAAACTTTACATCTTTTATGTTTACCTGGATGGATTAGGAACACATTCTTCTTAGTAAAGTACCTCAATAATGGAAAAGAAAATATCCAATGTACTCAATATTAATATGAGCCAATATATAAACCACTACACACCCACATGAAAGATCAAACACAAATATAATCTAGTTAGGGGGAGGGGACGAGGGGGATGGGACAGGGGAGGGAAAGGACGATTTAGGGGAGGAGGGAGGGTGATTAACAGGATCTCATGTAATGTGCACAACTTGAAGGTGTTCAGCATGCCCCTGGGTGAAAAGTTCAACCACAACTTGAACTTTACTTTAGAATTGAAAACAATGTAACCTAAAAATCTGTACCCTCATATTAATTTGAAATAATTTTTTAAAAATGTTACTTAGTTTTAAAATTCTGACAAGGTGGCTCAGTGCCTGCAGCTCAGCGGCTAGGGCGTCAGCCACATACACCAGTGCTCGCGGGTTAGAATCCAGCCCAGGCCTGCCAAATAACAATGACAACTACAACCAAAAAATAGCCGGGTATTGTGGTGGGTGCCTGTAGTCCCAGCTACTTGGGAGGCTGAGGCAAGAGAATCCTTTAAGCCCAGGAGTTTGAGGTTGCTGTGAGCTATGATGCCACAGCACTCCACCAAGGACGACAAAGTGAGACTCTGTCTCAAAAAATTACATAAAATAAAATAAAATTCTGGCATGATAATGGTAGACCTCTCCATGAGATTATATTTGTAATTTGCCTTCAACTTCTGTTATGATGAAGATTTTGTAATTCTTAGAGTATGTTGGAGTAAATTGTAACATAAAGGATGTGTCACAATTTGCAAACCCGATTCCATGTAGCATGTTTCATGTTGCATTATGTTTCTGGTAGTTATCATCTTCCTCCCCAACTTTCATCTCACACACACACACAGTCATTTTAGCAATGTTATCAACAAAGTCATTTTGATCAATGTCACTATGAACATACAGTGAGTTGATGAAATATAGGTAACCAATTAGCAGAACATAATTTTAAGTCTCTAAATTTCAAGTCCACTATGCCATATGAAGAAAAAAAATATATTTATCAATCAATATAACAACCAATATATAACCTTTATTGAATGACAGCAAAAGTCTTAGGGATCATTGCAACAAAGGTTTATTAATATCTGGAAATATTTTGCAGCATGGTGTAAAGAACACTGGATTCCTTTATCATCAATGAAATATGAGATCTCAGGAAAATGAGTTTTCTCATATCTTTGAAATTAGGGTTATGGTTCTTTCTTGTATACATCATAGTGTGGTTATAAAAAGATCAAGGAGAGGGTTTGACAAAACACTTCTCAAAATAATAAATGAAATTATAATTTATTGATTAATATATTTTTGTTGACATTACACTTATATTCATTTGGCACCACAGAATGAATTATTTAGAAACTGTTGATTATACATTATTCTCTCTCCAGGGGATTTAGAAAGATTATGTAAATTGATTACCTATTATACATAATTTTGCTCAAAAAATGTAAATTCTCCTTACTTCTTTTAATTTATTAAAAGATTTTGAGTCCAATGACGAGGACTCAAACTATTTACTTTGTTCTATTATATTTACAAAATTAGTGAGGTAAATGATTAGAATTATCTGTCAATACCTTACGCATCACTTTACCCCCAAATATATAACTAGATTGATATCATTGACTTATTTTTGTCCTTATTATTAAGATTAAGAGATGGTAGCATTGAATTTTAGCTCTTATATTTATATCTATGACTTGTGTTAATTTTTTATATACTGTAAGGTAAAGTTTTGGATTAATATTTGCCATATGGCTGTACTACTGTTCCAACATCCTATTGAATTGAATTACTTTGAGACATTTGTTGAAGATTTCTGGACTCACTAGTTCCCTAGAGTACATACGTGGTAGTTTCTGAGTACTAATGACTTTGTTAATAATTCACCCTCACTAACAGCACCATTTTTTTTTATTATATTCACCTGTGCTCTGTCTATATCATATACATATTTCTGTCATTGGTCATTGTATTAGTCTGTTTTCTGTCACTTATAACAGAATGCCAGAAACTGAGTAATTATTAAGAAACAAAATTTATTTCTTATAATTCGGAAGGCTGGGAAGTCCAAGATTGAGGGGCCACATTTGGTGAGAGCCTTCTTTCTGGTAGAGTCCTATAGTGTGCAGGCCTTATGTGGTGAGTGGGCTGAGCATGCTAGTCCAGGTCTACCTTTCCTTTTCATGTAAAGTCACTAGGTGCCACCCCCACTATAAGCCATTGATCCTTTAATGGAATAATCCATTCATGAGGGCAGAGCTCTCATGACTCACTCACCTCTTAAAGACTTCACATCTCAATACTGCCACATTGGGGATTAAATTTCAACATGAGTTTTGGAGGGGAAAAATATTCAAACTATATCACACATACATAATGAATTATAATTATTTGTTTACAAGACTGTCTTTCCAAGTAGCCTATGACCTTGTAGGGAAGGAATGTGTCCTCTTCATCTATGTTCTCATAAGTTAACACAGGCACACAATAGGTGTCTAGTATATATTTGTTGAAATAAAATAGAATATGCAAATTAGGTTAAGATGTTAAGTATTTCATCTGTATGATTGTAATTCATGTTGTTTTTACAAAGGCCAAATAAATTTTCTCACTATGTTAGTTGTTTTGTATTGACATATAGCACTAGCATCATCTTTTTTTCCTGCTACCATGGACACAGTTTTGATTAGTTGGTTAAGGTTTTCTTGAACCTGTTCTTTAACCTGATGATAATAATAGGTCATATCTATTAGTATATGTCAGTCACTGTCGCAAGCTAACATGTATTATTGCATTTAATCTTCACAGCAAATCTGTGAGGCAGTTATTATTATTACCCTTATTTTATAAGTAAGGGAACATAGCTTGGAAGTTAAGTAACCTGTCAGAGGTCACATGATGATCAACAGAGGAGAGAACACATGGTTCTTAATTTAAGCACTACACCATTGCCATTGCCTGGCTTTACTCATTAAGGTTAAGCTGTAAATTAACTTTCACCTGCAAATTAGCTTTCAACGTCAAATTGATACAGACACAACCTCCTTGAGGAAAAGTGAGGTGCTAAACTCATCACTGAGTATATAGCAGTGATGTTTTCAGGCCAAGTTGTTGGTGTCATATCATATTTCTCAGTCAGGTGTAATCAAGTCTTTTGCATCTTGCCAAATGTATTATAGAGGGTATCACGATGCCCTTTTCAGCCTGGCATTTCTCCTTTAGAAAGATATTTGGGGGGGAATGGAAAGCTATTTATCTTTCTGGGGCCTTTGCTGCAATGTTACAGAACCAAGGTATTCCTTATCAGCTGACATTAACACCTCATTCATTTATTTATACTGCACTTACTATTATGTATCTGGGTAAATGATGGAGTATCTTGGGAAGGATGAGTCTTACAAGCAAGAAAACCTAAAGGCATCTATAGTTTATGTTATAATTTTTCCCATCACTGATGCAGGTCTAAATCTTATCCCTCCCAAAGTCCAATTTTTCTGATATTTATGCTTTCTAAATTCATTTTCTGTAATACCAAGAAGGGTGCTCCTTACCCTATTCCAAAGCTGAAGAGATTGTGTGTGTAGCTCCTCTTATCAATATGCCACCGGATTATCTTTAGAAATTCCTTTTCTTTTACCTTGCCAGTTTCTGAAATCTAGATTTTTGATGACATATTATAACAATTAGAGCAGTATAGAGAGGAATATCAAATGCTAATGTTAAATAGCACTTAAAATCTGCTTCTTGACGCATATTGCATTATCTTATTTAATTCTCACAACAACTGTGTAATGTAAGTTCTTTTATCACTCTATTTTATAGATGAGAAATTTGAGGCTTAAATGGGTAAGTCCCTTGCCAAAGGTTACATGGTCCATAAACAGTAGATAGGGCATGAATGCATCTTTGTTTGACAGAGAAATGATTGGTCTTAATTGGTACCTCAAATACCTCACAGAAACCCCAAGATGCCTTAGAAATGGACTGAGATCAGTTTATGAGCCAAACAGAAGGTAGTATAAATAATAATCACAACTTTAATATCATAGATTGTTGTTTATGAAGCACTATCATATTCATTTTCTGAATGTGATTCATTTTTTGCTGTTGTTTTTTCTATAAAGTTACATTTGTAGGTTAGTAGGAATTTATGGACAGTTTGGGGGAACTTAGGAAGTGCCTTCTATAGAGGAGTATGAAGAGGAATCTGGTAATATGACTTGGGGATAAGTGACAAGATCAATTTCTTTGCAGTTACTTTAATGGGTTACCTCCCTACATTGCTTTGAAATGAATGTGCTCAACTTCTTGAACAAGTGATAGGAAAGGGCAATTGAAAGGAGATAATTAAATTTATTTCTAACCTTTCTGATTCAGGATGTGTCCATTTATTTAGAAAATTTTGTCTAGGGCAGATTATCATGTGTGTCTCAAATCCTTGTGATTCCATCTGAAGTGAAGATCTCTGAGAGATCTTTCTAAGATTAAAAAAAAAAAAAGCAAAGCCTTGGACAAAAACCTGTTAGGAATTCAGAAGCCTTGTACTCTAAACCTGACCCTTCATTATCTAACTATGTAACTCAGAGCTAGAATATCTTCTGAGTTTCACCATCTTCATCTATTAAAATGATGACAATATAAGAACTAAAGACCTTTATACTTCTGAAATGTTTGTATTTGGCTCTATTCCTAATGTTTCCTATATGGATGCCTATATACCTAGTAGAGGAATTATAGGAGTATAATTCCTCCCATAATATCTGATTAAGTATTCTCCAGATATGTTTATGTGATCTTTATTTAAAGTGGATGCCTTACATTAATACTATTTAAGAATATCATAGAAAAGCAGTGCTCAAACATGTTGGCTTTGGACCTTCCAACAATTATTATGGACTCCAAAGAACTTTTGTTGATGTGGGTTCTATCCATCAATTAAAGATTAAAATGGATTTTTTTAAAAAGCAGAAGAATATAAAAGCACATGTTCCCTGAGTCATCAAAGTGATTACATCATCATAGGCCCATACAGCTTCTGGAAAACTCCACTTCACACTTGTGAGAAAATGAGCATAAAAGAGGCAAATAAAAAGTGATGTTATTATAAAAATAGATTTTACCTTATGGACCTCTTGAATAGATCCTGGGAATATCTAGGGGCTTTCATATCCCATTTGGAGAACCATTGCCATTTAACTTGTATATTTAATTTCTTTGTGAATAAAAGCTGACTAACACAGTCCATTTAACCAATATTTGCTCCCCATCTATTGCTGGTACTTTCCTCGATTGTGAGTTAATGTATTAATATTAACAGGATAGAACTTGTTCAAACACTGTTGTACAATGATTCTTTTCATTTGGTCTACTCTTCCGGATACCAGAATCTAGACCTCAATTGTTTAGATCCAAGTGGGAGAAAAAACCTTTTTTATTAATATCCAAAAGAGTTCCTTTAAAGGCTTAACTGAAGAATTTAATATGAAAAGGATGAGCACATATTGTAAGGTAAACCAAACAGCATGTACTAAAGAGAAAAATTTAGATGCAATACATTAAAAATAATCCTAACTTCCAATAATACTGTACAAATAATGGGTAAATCTTTAAATAAAGTGTATGTATTATAAATGTCTGTTTGATTCATGTTCTTTTAAGCATTTGGGTTCTCAGTCTTCCATTGATCCTGTGTTGAATCCCCTACCACCCCCCACTGGACTTCTCTCTTTTCCATATAATAGATTTTCTATCCGTTTCAGAGGATTTTAATTCTCTCTATTTTTTTTTTATTAAATCATAGTTGTGTACATAAATGCAATCATGGAGTACAATGTGCTGGTTTTATATATAGTTTGAAATATTTTCATCAAACTGGTTGACATAGCTCTCATGGCATTTTCTTAGTTACTGTGTACAGACATTTATATTCTACATTTAGTAAATTTCACCTGTACCCTTCTAAGATGCACCGTAAGTATGGACCCACAAATTACTCTCCCTCCACCCATCCTTCCTTTGCCCCTTTCCCCATATTCTTGTGCTATAATTGGGTTATAGCTTTCATATGAAAGTTATAAATTAGTTTCATAGTAGGGCTGAGTACATTGGATACTTTTTCTTCTATTCTTGGGATACTTTGCTAAGAAGAATATGTTCCAGCTCCACCCAGGCAAACATGAAAGAGGTAAAGTCTCCATCTTTCTTTAAGGCTGCATAATATCCCATGGTATACATGTACCACAATTTATTAATCCATTCATGGGTCGATGGGCACTTAAGCTTTTTCCATGACTTAGCAATTATGAATTGGGCTGCAATAAACATTCTGGTACAAACATCTTTATTATAATATGATTTTTGGTCTTCCAAATATATACCTAGTAGAGGAATTATAGGAGTATAATTCCTCCTATAATATCTGATTAAGTATTCTCCAGATATGTTTCCAAAAGGACCGTATTAGTTTGCATTCACACCAGCAATGTAGAAGTATTCCCTTTTCTCCACATCCACGCCAGCATCTGTGGTTTTGGGATTTTGTGATGTGGGCTAATGTTATTGGAGTTAGATGATATCTCAAAGTAGTTTTGATTTGCATTTCTCTGATGATTAAGAATGATGAGCATTTTTTCATGTGTCTGTAGTCCATGCACCTATCTTCTTCGGCGAAGTTTCTCTTCAGGTCTCTTGTCCACCCTGAGATGGGATCACTTGCTCTTTTCTTTCTTATACGTTTGAGTTCTCTGTGCATTCTGAATATTAAACATTTGTCGGAGACATAACCTCCAAATATCTTCTCCCATTCTGAGGGATGTCTGCTTGCTTTACTAATTGTGTTCTTGGCTGTGCAGAAACTTTTTAGTTTGAACAGATCCCACTAGTGTATTTTTGATGCTGCTTCAATTGCCCGGGGGGTCCTCCTCATAAAATATTTGCCCAGATCGATTCCTTCAAGAGTTTTCCCTGCACTTTCTTCTAGTATTTTTATAGTTTCATGTCTTAAGTTTAAATCTTTCATCCATTGAGAGTCTATCTTAGTTAAGGTGAAAGGTGTGGGTCCAATTTCAGTCTTCTACAGGTTGCCAGCCAGTTCACCCAGCACTATTTGTTAAATAGGGAGTCCTTTCCCCACTGAATGTTTTTAATTGACTTGTCAAAGATCATATAATGGTAAGTAGCTAGGTTCATCTCTTGGTTCTGTATTCTGTTCCATACATCTACCTCTCTGTTTTTGTGCCAGTACCATGCTGTTGTTTTCACTATTGATTTATAGTACAGTCTCAGGACTGGTAGTGTAACTCCTCCTGCTTTGTTTTTACTTCTGAGTAATATCTTGGCTATTTGAGTTTTTTTCTGATTCCATATAAAATGATGAATTATTTTTTCAAGATCTTTCAAATATGACAATGGAACTTTAATAGGTATTACATTAAAATTGTATATTGCTTTGGGTAGAATAGACATTTTGACAATGTTGGTTCTTCCCAGCCATGAGCATGGTATGCTTTTACATTCTTTGTTCACATCTTCAGCTATTTCTCTCCTTAGCGTTTCATTGTTATCTTTATAGAGATCTTTTGCATCCTTTGTCAGGTAAACTCCCAAATATTTCATCTTCTTTGGCAATACTATAAATGGAATAGAGTCCTTGACTGTTTTTTTGGCTTGGCTATTGTTGATATATATAAAGGCTACAGATTTATGAGTGTTCATTTTGTCACCTGAAACACTGCTGTATTCCTTGATCAATTCTAAGAGTTTTGTAGTAGAAACCCTGGTATTTTCCAGATATACAATCATATCATCTACAGAGAGTCAAAGTTTGATCTCTTCTGACCCTATATAGATACCTTGTTCGCCTTTCTTCCCTAGTTGCTATGGCTATAGCTTCCATTACAATGTTAAAGAGCAGTTGAGACAATGGGCAACATTGCCTGGCTCCTGATCTGAGTGGAAATGATTTCAATTTAATTCCATTCAATAGGATATTGGCTGTAGGTTTACTGTAGATGGCCTCTATCAGTTTAAGAAATGTCCCATCTATACCCATTTTCTTAAGTGTTCTGATCATAAAGGGATGCTGGATATTATCAAAAGCTTTTTCTGCATCACTTGACAGAATCATATGGTCTTTGTTTTTTAATTTGTTTATGTGCTGAATTATATTTATAGATTTACATATATTGAACCAGCCTTGAGACCCTGGGATAAAACCCACCTGGTCATGGTGTATAATTTATTTGATGTGTTGCTAGATTCTATTTGCTAGGATCTTGTTGAATATTTTTGCATCAATATTTGTCATTGATATTGTTCTATAATTTTCTTTTCTTGTTAGGTCTTTTCATGGTTTAGGGATCAAGGTAATATTTTCTTCATAGAATGTGTTGGATAGTACTCTTTTTTTTTTTCTATATTTTAAAAGGTTAAGTAACATAGGTACTAGTTCTACTTTAAAGGTTTGATAGAATTCTGATATGAAGCCATCTGGTCTCAGGCTCTTCTTTTTAGGGAGATTTTGTATAGTTGATGCTATTTCGGAACTTAATATAGGCCTGTTCAACATTTCCACTTCACTCTAGCTACGTCTTAGAAGGTGGTGTGCTTCCAAGTATTGGTCAATTTCCTTCAGATTTTCGTATTTCTGAGAATGAAGTTTCTTGTAATATTCATTAAGGATTTTTTTAATTTCTGAGGAGTCTGTTGTTATTTCATTTTTATCATTTTTAATTGATGAAATTAGAGATTTCACTCTTTTTCTCCTGATTAGGTTTGCCAAAGGTTTATCTATTTTATTGACCTTTTCAAAAAACCAACTTTTTTGATGTATTAATCTGTTGTATAATTATTTTGTTTTCAATTTCATTTAATTCTTCTCTGATTTTGGTTATTTATTTTCTTTTGCTGGGTTTAGAATAGGAATGTTCTTCCTTTTCCAACTGCTTAAGATGTCCCATTAAGTTATCAACTTTTTCTCTTTCTGTTCTCTTGAGGAAGGTTTGCAGTGCTATAAATTTCCCCCTTAGGACTACCTTTGCAGTATCCCCGAGGTTCTGATAAATAGTATCTTCATTATCATTTTGTTCCAAAAATTTGGTAATTTCCTTCTTAATCTCATCTATGACCCATCTATCATTCAGCATAAGGTTATTTAGCTTCCATGTTTTTGTATGTGTATGCAGATTCTTGTTACTGAGTTCCATTTTTAGTTTGTGATGGTCCAAGAAGATGCGAGGAATAATTTCTATACTTTTAAATTTGCTAAGCTTAGATTTGTGACCTAAGGTGTGATTGATTTTTGGAGTATGTTCCATGGGCTGATGAGAAGAATGTGTATTCAGGTTTGTTAGGATTAAATCTTTTGTAGATGTCTGTTAAATCCAAATGTTGAATGGTTAAGTTTAAATCTAAGATTTCTTTGCTTAGCTTCTTTTTGGAGGATCTAGCAAACACTGTTAAAGGGGTGTTAAAATCTCCAGCTACTATGGAGCTGGAGAAAATCAAGTTGCTCATGTCACCTTATAAATTGAGGTGCATTTTGGTTGGGTGTATAAATATTAATAATTGAAATCTCATCATATTGAGTTTTGTCCTTAATAATATGAAGTGATCATCCGTATCTTTCCTTACTTTTTTTGGTTTAAAGCCTACTGTATCTGCAAAGAAAATTGCAACATCTGCTTTTTTTCAGATTTCCATTTGCCTGGTATATGAATGACCATACCTTCACCATGAGTCTGTATTTATCTTTTAAGGTAAGATGAGATTCTTGTACATAGTACATATCTGACCTGAGTTTTTGTATCCAGTCAGCCAGCCTGTGCCTCTCTAGGGGACAATTTAAGCCATTCACATTAATTAAGAATATTGATAGGCCTGGTAGAATTTTGGGTATCAAGTTTTTGGAGAGACCAGTGGACATTTTTAATCCTTTCAACATTGTGGAAGATAGAATTTGATCAAAAATTTCAAAGAGAGTTTACTTTTGTGGTGGAGAATTGCACTGGTCATTACGGAAGATAGGTCTGAGGATATCCTGGAGAGCTGGTTTAGTTATGGCAAATTTCTTCAACACATGAATTTCATTGATGTATTTAATTTCTCCCTTATAAATGAAACTCAGTTTAGCTGGATACAGGATCCTGGTTTGAGAGTTATTTTGTTTTAGGAGATTAAAAGTCAATGACCACCCTCTTCTAGTTTGAAAGATTTCAGCAGAGATATCTGCAGTCATTCTAACATTCTTCCCCATGTAGGTTATGTTTTTTTTTACATCTGGCTGCTTTCAGAATTTCCTCCTTTATATTAACTTTACTGAAGTTAATTACGATGTGCCTGGGTGATGTCTTGTTTGGGTTGAGTCATGCTGGGGTTCTGAAACTGCTGTCTGAATTTCAGAATCTCTTGGCATGTCTGGACAGTTCTCTTTAATAATCTCAATAAGCAAATGTGCCAGGACTATGTGCCTGCCAGAATCAAAGTAGAGTCACTGCCTCCTCCTCATGATTACCACCCTCTGTCACCACCCAGCAGGGGAAACTGAAGCCTGCTTACCTCATGTGCTCAATGGCAACTGGAGAAAGTTCCACCTGAGCTCAATCTAAACCTGAGTATATCCTGACAGCAAAAGAATTTCTCCCTTAGCCACCACACCTTTATTGCTGCTATTATGTAACTCTGGTACCCCTATAGGGTGAGGTCTGGTTTCCTCTGGAAGACCACAGAGTTGGGGAGATGACTGTCCCAAATTAGACCCCAGCCAGATCACTCTATTAATGATGGTGTTGGGTGTGAGGTGTCTCCACTTGGGTTTGGGCACCTCAGCAATTCCCGGGTCTCCATCCATAGTGCAGATAACCAAGCCTCTGCCCACTGTTGAGATACCCTTCTCAGGGCCAGGTAAATCACCTTTCCCTCTATGTCTTTCTGTATTGTTACTGGATTCACAGATACAGCACAGCTGTACTGCCTCCATCTATGCAATGCCCAGTTCTAGCCAAGAAGTGCAGGCATTCTGGTCTCTGCAGGGGTTGGACTTCTAGACCACCAGGGGAAGAGTAAACTGGAAGTTCAAGGTGGCGAGGAAAATATTGGTTCAAATTTCCTGCCAGACAAGGGAATTCCTGGGCTCACTGCAGGGGATCTCTGGAGAAGGAATCCCAACTTCCAGCAATTCCCTCTGGTGGGGTGAGGGAGGAGAGCCTCAGTTCATCACTCATAAGTAAAGATCCCACAGCATGCAAGCAACCATCTTATGGGAGAGGACAGACACACGTCTTCTTTGGGATGAGATTTGTACCTGAAATTTGTTTCCTTGGAGTCGAAGTTTGCCTCAGCAGGGAAGACGTGCAGTTATCTATCTCTTCTCTCAGCTCAGCTCCCCTCCTTCGGCTTTGTTGGGTACTTTCAGGCGGTTATCTCTCCCTCTAGACTGGAGCTTCTGTTGAAAGCTGGCTCCAATTAACTTTCATTCCCCATTCCCCCTTATTCTTGTTGAATGTGAAAATTGAAGTTAGGGAAAGTAGCTAACCCAAGGATTTAGCAAAATACAAAACACGTTGAAACCAAATGAGCAAATAGATAGACAAAAAGAGTACCAGACACACAAGCACACAGATGCATGGCCAATCAGAAACAACTGGACATACAGACAAAAAACAGCTACAACAGAAATGATGATAATAAAAATAAAATAAAATAAAATAAAAACTATAAAAATCTGATGTAAGCACTCTCAGTAACCATAAGAAGGGAAGGAGAGGAAGAGAAGAAAAAAAAGATAATAATATATGTAATTAATAAAAAAAAGAAAAAAAATTAAAAGAAAATTAACAATAACTCCAACAGGAAAAGGATGAAAAAAGAGAAGAAAAAAAGAGCACCAACCTCCAAAATATTATTCTAATATATATATGTAAAAATAATATAACTAGAGGAAGGAGGTAGGGGTCAACTTTAGTAGGAATATATTTATATTGCAATATACTTGCTGGACACCAGGTGGCTCTGTGAGTGGTTCCCAGGCTTATACTTGATTCACCTTTTACTTTATTACCATGGTTACCACCATATCTGGCAAGGAGGTGCCTGTTGTTTCCATTTCTGAAATTTCAAAATATGTCTGTTTTCTAACTGGTTGCCCTACCTTGGCTGACCTGTTCCAGACGGCACCCCTATTTGACCTCCAGATTCATTGCAGGTGCCCACCCTTCACCAGTTTTTCCATTCAGCACCTAGTTTCCCCACAAACTGGGAATTGCAATCTTCCGTGGGGGAGGGGCTGGTTGCCGCTGACCCCCCTATTTCAGCAGTTGTGCCAAGATTTTTCCTTCAGTGTCGCTGGCTCAAGGTTATACTTTTGAGTTCTGAAATCTGCCTGTTTGCTGCACACCCCAAACTGCCAGTCTACACCAATATTCCCCACCAAAAATGATCAAGTCCACTCATTCACACCTGCTGTTCTATAAAAAGGTGCCTGTGGAGGGGCACCATTTCCAAATGTGTCTGTTCCTGGGTGAGATCCTTTCCCCTTAATTTTCTATTGGGCTGTCTAGCCCGCTGCTGCTCCAAATGGCACCCTTTTCTTGTTGTGAAATTCCACTCAGGAGACCACACTTCACTAATGTTTCCACAAAACACCTAGTTTCCCCACAAACTGGGAACTGCAGTCCTCTATGGGGGAGGGACTGGTTGCTGCCACAGCTGTTGCTACTTCAACAGTGGCACAAAAATTTCTCTAACAGATTGTGCAGCTCTGGGTTACATTATAAGTTCAGCAATCCAGCGTCTCGCTGTACACCCCTAGCTTCCTGTCCACACCAACACTCCACACAGGGGAAGATCCAGACAGTCTTTCTCTCACCTGAATATCTGGGAGAGTTGTGCTAGTCATCTATCCCATCTGCCATCATGCTCCACCTCTGCAGTCTCCTTTTCTGAAATTCTAGCCTGTTGGGGATACAGCTTACAAACACCCTGTTGGGTCTGTGAGCACTCTGAGGAGAATCAATTCTCTCTAATTGCTTAGAGTTCAAACTTGAAGTCCAGAATTCTCTGCAATTCCAATTTTATTATTCTAGCTACTTTGTTTTTACTGTACTACTATATAAATTTAAGT